>JBCJKH010057875.1:0-10852 GCA_039877255.1 Loriculus beryllinus
ATGCAGATTCTAAGCAGCACTGTCATTTTGGTAATGAGAGGCTCTGTCTCACGAGAATGTGTGCTTGTTAAGTTGTAATTTGCTTAAAAAAATAATGAAAGACAGAGGTTATTTAGGAAGGAAGGCTTAAGACCAAGATTATATTCAAAGGAAATTAAAGACAGGAAGCCCCAGGGTGTTACAGCCCTGCCATGCAGCTCCTATTAAAGCAAATGAAGTCTTACAAGCAGCACAAATAGTGATGTCTGCCATAAGGCTGCCCAGCACTTTCTATTATAAGATCCTGTTTTCTGTTTCTTATAACTTTGCCAAACTTAAACCATTTGGGCCAAAATTTTCCATGCTGCCTGCCTTGGGCAAATATTTTTGAGAGTTTACTCTAAAATGCTCAGCTATTTCTCCAGCTGGGGTTAGGGCTAAAAAGAAGGATATTGTTTTGCCCATGTTGACAGGGATGTATGTAGGTATGCGTGTGTATATACAACCATATGTATGTATAGATCAGAAACTTTGTCTTTTTGAAGAACTATCAGTGCTTCCATGGTCTGTAGTGAGGACTTAAAATTTGGCCAATTATTAATTAATTAATTAATTAATTTATTTATTTATTTATTTTGATCTGGAAAATGACATTTTAAACATGCTTATGTGAGAGTCTTGAATTTAACAGCTATATTTTTTGGGCATGCTACCAGAGAGCTCCACCATAGAAACACACACACTGAAGAGGACATAGCAAGCAATTGCATCCCTCTGGTTGCCCTGTAGCTGTAGTAAGTCTGGGTAGAAGATAAGAAAACAGGAATGACCAGCTCTCCTCAGCTCTCTGTGCTCCTTTTGACTAGTGCTATGGCAGTGGAGAAGAGAAGGAACCTCTTGTATTGCAAAAGGTAAAGGACAGTAGGTGAAGGATAAAATAGCAGGGCAATAGGACAGAGGTAAGAAGAAAGAAAAAGAACTTAGGAAGGCAGGGATATAGAAGCAGTGGCACACATTAGCAGTGAAAATTGGAAAGGGTGCTCTGGAGAGAGTGTAGAGAAGCAGGGGCACAAATATTCTAGAACCACTACACTTTTGCACTTGAAACCCAAAGACATGGTTGGTTTCTCCATCTCTTTCCAGTGGCAAAGTCAAGCAGAGTGTGTTGTGTGACTGCCCAGTGGGGTGTAATTGTGCTTGATGCCATTTGAATTCCAGTGTAAACATTTACAGACCATTGAAATAATGTTTCCAATGTGAAGTCAAAGGTCTCATGATGGGTAATTATGAACACAAACATTATCTTAATAACTTGTGGGGTGTAACTGTTCACTTGTATCCATTTGCCATCCACCTACAGCTTTCACTATGTGCCTCTCTTGCATCACATGCTCCCATCTTCCTTCTCATTGCTGCTCTCTTCAGGGCAGCTTTGCTTCTCCCCCCATATACCCTTATTCTGCACCTTACCTTTTCATTTCTCTTTTTAGTTCATATCTAATCCTAGTTGCTACATTTGCATTTTCTTTTGCATTCTCCTTTCCCTTCACTACCATGAAGTGGCATTCTCCTATTGCCAAAAGCCATACTGGAGTTCTTTATTATCCCGGCCACATCTTTGGATTCATTCAGGCTGTCTGTGGGTAAATCTTTCTGCCTCTTCCAACATGCAGAGAACCTGCCCTTCACATAAAGATGTGAACTCACATGCAAAGGCTTTTGTGAGCTCCTTTCAGTTCATGTTTTACTAAAGCAGTGTCCCCCCTCTGCTTTCTGCAACCTTGCCCTTGTAGAGTCCATTCAAACTCTGCTACTTAGATAATTTTCCTGGCTCTTGGTCTTATTTCACACATTCTGCTGTCTTGCTCTTCTCGCTCCCACTTTCACCCTATTCTGTGTCTCAGATGGTTCTGCATCATTATTTACAGCTGTCTTCACTTTCCAGCAGTGCAGATTTTTCCCACATGATAGTCTACTCCTGCAATCATTTCCATGCTCCCATCTCAAGCGGGGAGGTGTCAAAGAAAGCCTGCAAAGTGAAAAGTTTATTATTATTTGATACTTTTCTGCGAAGTATCTTTTACCAAAACGCTTACTGAGCAGTGCTGGCTGAGCAGGCGGTGGCATGCCAAACTACATGAGCATGTGTATTTACAGTTCTGCTGCTTTGTCTTTCCATTCACACTATCCCAACTCACCTTTTTTTCCCTCCTTTCCCTCTTTCCCGGATTATAAGGTATGACCTGCTTTTTTTATAACTTATGTCCAGTACCTTGCACAATATGTCTTTCTCCAGTCCTTGACTGGCCTCAGGCAGCATAGAATCATGGAATAGTTAGAGTTTGAAAGGGCCTTAAGACCATCCAGTTCCAACCTCCCTGCCATGGGCAGGAATGCATCTCACTATACCATGTCACCCAAGGCTCTGTGCAGTCCGGCCTTGAACACTGCCAGGGATGGAGCATTTACAACTTCTTCAGGCAACCTCTGCCAGTGCATCATCACCCTCACAGTGGGGTGATATACACAATGTTAAAAAGAATTGATGTGATTTTGAAAACCCCAATAACTTAGTAATTTGAATTTTGAAAAATGGGCCTTTAAGGATCCAGCCTATTTCATCACAGCAGGACTATGAAAGCAGTAGCACACTCTCATCTTCATGTAATTAGGAAAAAATATCCTGTGTTATCATTGGGAGTTGGAAATACTTCTGGAGCTTTCTTCTTTAATCTTACATTGTGTGTGTTGTCTTTGCAACAATACTTCTTGCTATGGCAACAACCATTTTATTAGAATCCAGAGCGTGAATGTGTAATGCTGCATTGACCCTATTGCTCCTGAGAGAAATCAACTTTAGAAAGATATGTTTTGGCCAAACGTTCAAGGAGGAAACAAAGTGTAAAATATGCATTAACTGAAAAAAACCCCAAACTTACTTTTAAGCAACACTTCCCATTATTCTATGCTATTGTTCTCTCATTACAGCCTCAGGTTTGAAGACACGAGCTATGTTTTGGAAAATGACAGGGTGGGGAATTTTGCTCACATTACTTTATTGTCATCATTTTGTACATCAGAAAGTGGTTTCTTTTTGACTCACATGAGCAACATCTGGATATTGCTTTACCTCCTCCCATTCTTCCAGTTGGGGATCAACATCAGCTGTGGCTTTATGCAGAGGCACAGTGCAGGATCAAAACTGTAATTTAGCATCTCATTCAGCTGATATGAAGATGTAATTGTAATTAGGAGCCCCAGGGTCCATTAGCACATGTATGACCCTGGAATTTAAGCTGTGTTTGGATGTATTATGTCTAAACTCTAGTGGGTAATAAACCTGTTAGCCAAGAAAAGCCAGAGGCGAGACTTTGTCTGGAGGTACTGTAGGACTTCCCTGGAGGTCCTTCAAACAGTGAATCATCAATGTTGAAACGCTTGCAGCTGAATTCCCAGCTCAGGCTCAACTACGGAAAGAGAAATAGAAAAACTACAGGCAAGTTGGGCAATTGAATTATCTGCTCAGGATGCCCAGTGCTTGACAGGCGTTTTCCGAAATCAAAACGGTTGGCAAATGGGTGCAAGAGTGTCTAACTTGTTGTAGTGCTGCTGTGTGCTGATGGCTTTTTAAGATCTTCCAATCATCATCATCACCTTTCCTGTCTAAAGTCAATGGGAGACCCTGTCTAGTGAACAAGACAACAGTGTTCAGAGCTGTCCATCTGGCACAAGTGTTGCAAACTGCTCTTTCCTGAGGCAGGATCTTGCATTTCGTAAGTGGACTCAGCTCTCTGATTATTTGGAACAGGAAGCATGTAGTAAATATTGCTACTGTTAAAGCTTTTTTTTGCTCTTCTTTTATTTTTGTGGTTTTGTAACTGTTGAGCCCTTCCAACACAGGTAAGGATTTGAACTGTCTTAACAGTTGAAGGGTTTATAAATAGATTCGGCGTATTCCTTCCCTTTATCTCTGATTTAGTAGTTACTAGGCCTTTTTGTTGCTCTTCTGTCTTTCAGATACCACTTGTTTTTACCACATAATGATACAAATAATACAGAAAGAGGCTAAACCTGTTGTCTTTTAGCAAAACTCCACAGGTGTCGGTGGGTTCGGATCTCATTTACAAAGTACAGCTGTGATATAGAAGTATTCTTTTTAAATATGCTTTTAGTTTTAGCTGGTTGCTAGGGGTGTATGAACAGATATCTGCTGCTGTAAATGTCAGAAGTAGATTCTGTTGTGTCTGCTCTGCTCCAAGTAATAATGTGAGAAAGCTTTTTGTATGTCTGATGGAGATTAAAGTGTTATAAAATCTGCCAAGTCACTGAAGAAAGTGATTTATAATTAGACCTGGCAGCCTTATTGAAGTTAATAGGTGATACAGTGAGCAAAAGCAGTCCATCATAGGTAGAAAATATCTCTTTGAAAGGTGAAATCCATTTTGATAGTGGATCAGCTCAGAACCATATGCAGGCCTTCCATATAATTCTGTCTGCATTGATGTTTTGGACACACATTTCCTGAAAAGGAAACCTGTTGTGTGGATGGAGTGAGGACACCAGCCATTGAAGCTGCCCTGTGGAGCTGCACAAAGATTTCAGGATAGCTCTTTGTCTTCACGCTTTCATGATTTCCAATGATATCCACACAGGTTTGAAGTGAACATCTGGATGGGGTATGCGTTCTACCCAAACCCATGCTTCAGTTGCCACAGCTCCTGTGACTTAGGCTTTCCAGGAAGGGTCTGCTTTTGGTTACATGTCAGCACTTGATCTTCAGAGGGGTCAGGAATCAGTTCTGGTTTGAGATATTCTGGTTGGCTGTAAAGCAAACATTGGGCAAATGTGCAGCTTATCATCTCACCATAGCTGTTGGTGACTAGCCAAGGATTTCTTTGTGTTTTAGTACCCAGAAGACAAATGAAGATACATTGATCAACTAATTTTTGCATTATTTTATGAAGAAATTGATTATTATGCAAACTCACCCAAAGCAGTGTTACTGAAAATAGCACTCCTCCAGCCACAGTGTAATATTAAAGCAGGTGGGATGGAATCGTACCATTATTTGATGTGAATGCCAGCCAGGGCTTAGAGGACAAGTGACCCCTCATAGATTCAGAGATAGTCTTTCTGCTAGAGCCCCTTTGATCTAGTGGTCATGGTGAGCGACAGCTTCCCTGAATGAGACTTATCTACCTGTGGGGAAAGGACTATTAAAGAAATAATCTTTCATATCCACTTGAAGAAAGGAATTTCACAAATGCAAAAAAAAATGTATGTGTAAATGAACGTGTGCTAATGGGAACTGTCATCAAGGGAATCTTGTGCAAGCAGTTCCCAAATGGATGCAAGATACTGTGGGTATCCTAGGCTGTCCAGCTCTGGAAGTAAGATGAAGAATGGAAGATGTACATTTAACAGACCTGCAAGAAAAAGCCTCAACATCATATATGGGAAAATGAATATGCTTCTTCTTTTGAGACACATGGGTAACCTGTAGGGCAGAAAACTCTGTATCTCTTTGAAATGATCTCCAGATGCTGTATGAAAATATGTCAAAGCACACAATGCAACAGCTTTAAGCTAATGCCAGGTTATAGAAATATCTCTTATTTCATAGTTAAAGAAAAAGAGAGAGGAAGTTGGTGGTCTACTGAGATTTAGGTGAGATTTTCACCTTTGGCAGGTCTGGTTTCCTTTCACTTATTTATTTATATACGAAGCTCCATCAGATACTTGTGTGAATACTTTAGAGCCCTCTACTAGGTATTTAAAATGCACAAAAGCAAAAGAGAACAAAGACCAGTTAATATATAGTGAAGGGGTTCGTGGAACAAAGACCTTTGTAGAGGTACTAAGGGATGTGAGTTCAGTAGTTTCATTCTTCAGCTCTTACTCATCTGAGTAATGAAAAGTGCTGCTTTCAAATGAGGCCCAGAACAGAAATGTTGGTGGATGCTGTGGGTCTGACTTGCAATGTGTTGGAAGACCACCCGAGACTGAAATGGCATCTGGGTACTGGAGGTCAGGAGTGGAATGTGTCTGTGGAAGGATATGAGTGCTTGAGCTATGCAGTGTTACTTGCCCAGCCCATCAAGGAGGGTTGTGATGTCCATACAGGTCTTTGAGGAGGTGCTTCAGATTAAGCTTGCGGCTCACTAGCACAGCTCTCTGCCAGGACACAGTCCTGGGCTGCTGTTGCCAGTGGGGCTGTAGTGGTGACTTTGATGGATGCTGCTTATGAAACCTTAGGTCAAACTCCCCTTAGTGTTAAGTGCTCACTGCTGCCCTTCTCAATCAATGGACCCATCCTGCGGTGACAACGAGTTTTAAAGAGAAAAGTGCACTTTTAACAATACTGTCTAGATCTAGGGATTGAGAAAATAGTGCTGTTTAGGTTTAAGGGTAGGGTGAGGGTCTCTGTAAAGTGGAAAGGATTTTGCTCGTGACTGTGCTAATAGGAATTTTGCATGTTTACACTGTTTATACCATTAACAGAGCAGAAAGACTTTCAGTTTTGAAGTATGTGGGAGTGTAAACTGTTGATTTCTTATGGTGTTTATACATTGCAGTTACTTAAGAAAATGGGGCCATTTCGAAGTATTTGTCAGCCCAAATTCTTAAGTTTCTTTGTTTCTCAATTTTTGTATCCCAATCTTATATAATTGTAAGATTTGAAGAAATTGTTCATAAGTTACCTAGTCCTGTGTGTTATGTAGAAGGATGTTGAGAGACATGTGATTATAAAATCCAGACATGCTGTGTGCTGACATTTATGGCTTTCTCTCTCAGCACTAGCCTGAATAGATGCTGAATGTTCTCAAGCTAAAGCATGGCTAGAAGGTTTCTGGTAAAAAGCAATTTGCAATTTTGGATAATAAACAGCAAAAAAAGGGCAGATACAATTTTCCAACACCTGCTCTGGTTTTTAACTTCTTCCATTGAGTGTCTGTATGGTTCAGAATTGGGGTTTTGCCTTTTACTGGAATGCCTAAAATTGTCTCCTGACAGAAATACAATTGTAGAATAATTGGATTCTGTCCTCTCTCATTAGATCATTTTCTGTTTCCTTCAACATACAATCCATAGAAAAGATGTTTCTAACATTTCCTGAGAAATGCCTTTCAACATAAGCTTTTTCCATCTGCTTTTGGAAAATCAGAATATTTTATAGTGACACAATCATCTTGCTCAAGTTACTTGTTTTCTATTAAAACATTTTGTACTGTTAGAGGTGTCATCTAAGAAAGATTTAGGAAAAGTTGGAAGTAAAGGTCATCTTTCTGTCTAAAATTTGCTCATAGAAAAAGATAACTAAACAGACTTGCTCTTTCGAGAATGATGTCAGAATTTCCCTCTAGATACCCATTTTTTATGAACTTGTGATGGAATTACATCACTCATCTTAAATATTGAGTAATAGAAGCCCTTGCTAACTGTTCCATAACCCTGGTTTTAATGGATGAACCCTTCACTGGTTTCTCAAAACAGTTATTCCAGCGAGGAGATGATACATTCGAACTGAATTTGCACCATTTGGTGAGAGGTTGCCATGAGTAAGGGTCTGCTTAAAATAAAACAAATAATCAACTAATACTGTAATTGATATCAGTGAAGGTATTGGAGGCTGAGGTAAATTTTAAAGGGGTTAACTGGATCGAACATGCTTTGGCAGCTTTTAACTTCTATGATAGTTTGAAATTAGGAAGGAATGACTAAACCAACCCATAGCAAAAAAAATCAGGATAAAAATCATCCGAACTGCAGAAAAAGAAAAATAAAGCAGTTCCTTTGAGACTTGTCAGAAATAACCCCAGCACTGCTGGGCTCTGATTGCTCTTTCTATTCTCACATCCACCAGCTTAGCTTCTGAGAAACACATTAAAACTGTGAGCACAGCAGAACAGTGAAAGGACAAGCTCTGCTCCTATCTGGAAGGTACTGGATGCATTTTTAGGATGGGAATGGACCCAGTGTGGTCGCAGTGCCCGGGCAGGACGTGCCGGAGCCGCTGTGCAGTCCAGCAGGGCGCACTGCACTAACACTGCTGAGATCCCATAGTGAAACTCGGCAGTCATTGCGGTTCCTTCCCAAGGGCCTTTGACTAAGAGCGCAGCTGCATGATGAACGTGCTTACAGTAGGGCACTGGCAGGTTAAGAAAACACTGACTTATGTCTGAAAATGGTTCTAGGGTCAACTGCTACCAAGATGTGAAAAACTCGCTCTGGAGAAGTGGCTGTGTCTGAAGGAAAGCCATGCACTGCGATGCCAAGGATTCTGTGAATTATTAAGTTTGCAGTATGTAAACAATATATTTTAACTTAGTTTATGTGTGCATGGCTCACTGCCGGAAGAAGCCCTGACTCCCACTGGCTTCAGGGAATGCTGCAAGTGCACGGAACCTCTGTGGACATGGTTCCTGAGTGCTTTGTTCAAAGAGTAGTGAAGCTCTGAATTAACCCTTCCAAAACCAGAGTTCCTGCAAAAGTGCTCCTCTATTGCCTCAGGTTTGCATATACAGGTATTTGCTTAGGTGTAATCATTCTCTGCATCACTCCAGCACACTTTCATGTGCAGAGAATCCCTTACTCATGTATGATAAGTGTGTGTGCAGCGTTCGGTCCAGTGTTGTATTTGATTGTGTGTACACATGCAAAATCTGTGCTTGTCCAAGAGGCTGTATCAACAAAGAACAAATTCTTATATTACGCACAGAAAAGCTGTGTAATGGAAACAAACCCCAGCACATTGGATAATTAGATTGGATTAGGTCCCTGTGCTCTTGTGTTGGCAATATGTATTAGAAAAAATAAGGACTGGGGTTTGATTTTAAGAGAAGACAAGTAACCTTTTCATGGAGCTTATGAAGTCAGCTGGTACTGACTGATGATTCTCTTGGCATGAAAGATGTCTTCAAGGGAAATGGGCCTGTCCATCCTGTCACATTGTAGCTGGGACAGAGGTAAATCATAGTCTGGACCATATGATGACACCTCATGTGTGGCAGCTTTAGATTTTAGCAAGTACATTTTCTTTTCATACACCTTCTTTTATTGTAGAACACTTTGAGGAGCCAGGTGGTTGTTTTCTTATAAAAAGAAACCCATTTTGCCTCCTAATATGTCACTGTAATACTGAAACAGGCTTTTTGCTTCAGTATGTGAGCTGTATTGGCACAGGCTAGGGAATGAAGTACTAAATCAGGTGCAGAAATGCTCTTGCTTCTCACTAGGCAGAGACAGAGACAAAACTGCACAAATGAAGCTTCCACAGACTTCTAAGGATACCTGTTGTTTCCTTACCTTCTGTAATGTTCAACTGAACTTCCTCTCCCTCATTTGGCCATTGGGTTAACAACCAAAACCACTTCCTTTCTTACAAAGCTAAAAGCCACTTTAGGTACATTCTTCACATTCTAGCCAAAGTAGAATCTTTTCAGAAACTATGCATCTTGGAGTGAGGATCAGCGCTGCTGTTTTCTTTGCATTTTTTGCTTAAATGTCAGTTAACCAGGACCCCCCAGAGAATCTTTCTATACACTGAAATTACCTGAATTATTTTTGCAAATTGCTGAGTTGCTATATATGCACAAGCTGTAGAAAGGCTTTCTGTAGCAAAATCTGCTCAGGACCAGCATATATGTTTGTGCAGTTTATTTATTAGGTGGAGAAGGCTGTGCACCATGCAGCTGCTCCCCTCTCTGTGATCAGACGTGCAGCCCCAGCACAATGGTGGAGGTTACATTTGTCCTGGTTTCCTAAGTGAGACTTGAAGGTATGGAAAGTACAGGAAGCCAAATAGCAATAGTAGGAGACAATAGTCCTAGCTGTTCAGAGTGGAATGACCAGGAGGGAGCAAACATGCATCTAAAAGATCAAGTGTAAATTCAGACACAGGTACTGAAGAATTTCTCTTATGAAAAAAAAGAAAGGCAGTGCTGGTTTATATCTGAAAGATCATTATGAAACCAGAGCTGCTGATGGGACATTTATTGTGTGTGTACTGTGGCCATATTTCCTGGAACATGGAGAAACATGAACAATTAGGTTTACTATTCTGGATAATCTGAATATTTTTAGAGCTGGAATTGGAGGAAGGATGATAAGGAGATTCCTTTATAGAAGTGTTTGTACAGATTGTGTTTATAGGGGTGAATAAAAACAAATACAAGCAGCAGAGACGGAAAAATTTCCTAGTGCTCTTTCACCTCAGCTGAATCCATACTTGTCAGGGAAGGTACGGCTTAAAAAGGAAACCCTCTGGAAAAGTTTGAGAGCTGCTACTTTAATCTTCACCTTCTGAGAAGTTTCAAATATCAAGAGCAGAGAGAGAGGAGACTGAGTCTCTAATTAGTGAAGGAGGCAGGTAGGACATTAATTGATTTGTTATGCTACTTCTTTGACCTGGGCTGTGCTTGAGAACAATAGAGGAGCTGTAATGTTCTTTAACAGCAGAGCAGAGCTTTTATGCAGTAGCAGCTTAGAAACCTTTGATCACAAAACTGTTGCTGTAAATCTGTGATTTTTACAATAGTACTTTTTCCTACATGTCTCTTGATTTTATTCATTTATTCTTTATTTAGGAATTAGTGTCACAGATTTTGGGCTGCTTTCTCATTTTGCACAGCATTTGAAAAGTCCTGAAATCAGTCTCTTTCTTCTAATAGTGGTATAGTAGAAATCCAATAACATTGGTGAGCAAGTGGAATAGTCTCTTTTTTGTGGATGATGCAAGTCATAGAAACCTGAAAAACAAGAAAAGCGGGGGGAAAAGGTGAAGAAAGATAGAGGAAGGAATTATTTTTATCTCTCTAGGATTGCCATTTAGGGTCAAACTTACTATGTAACAGTGTCTGTCATGGCTCCACAG
>JBCJKH010057875.1:10952-41530 GCA_039877255.1 Loriculus beryllinus
CCGATCTCAGATTTCAGTGAAACATTATACTGTCACTGCACAGGCCTTTGAAAGTTGCTCTTAGTGAAGCTGTTTAATGGTGCTAAGAGTTTTATTAATGATTTAGAACCAAAGACACATTTCATTTCAAGACAGCAGATAAAAATAGTTCTATAGAAGCAGTGTACGTACTGTGACAATTTGTTATCAAACTACTTGGCTTACAAAAATGTGTGGGCTTGGGCATAATTTAATCATTTAGTTGATTGTTTATTGTGAAGGGGAACAAAAGAACAAAAAGGGTGTCTCAATTTCTGCGTAGTTCCAGAAGCAGAAACCCTGACTGAGAATTTAATGAAAACGAGCAACACAAACATACAAACATATTGGAGGTCTCAACAAAGAAAGGGCCAAGAGCTTTTGTTTGGAAACAGAAGGTCCCTGGCACTTTGAATGTGATTCCTGGTGATTGTTTTTGAACTTTTTTCAGAGAAGGACTGCTTTTCCTAGCCCCAGCAGCCAGATCACTTAGCCTGAGTTTCAGAGAAAAATTAGATTTCTCTTTGTCCAAGTTCCCTGTGTAGCCAAAAAGGAAAGAGGGAGATGATCCACCACACCATAGGAGGTGGCTAAGACAGTCAAGACACAGTGCCCTGGTTTGATGAAATGTCCTTTGCAAGTGCCTGTCCAACATCATAGTCCAATGGCAGCAGAGTGATCCTGGATCTCACCTGGCTTTGCTAAGCTGTGAATGTAAACCAGAGTAATTGTATGGTAAATTATTCAACTAAACACCCATATCTGGGCATGTTGCTGTGGAAGGGATTTCACCTGAGAGAAAGAAAACCATTTTTAATTTGGTAGAAGGATGTCCGGGTAAGGAACTGGTTTGTAATGATTTAACTCAACATCTCTTTAATGAATGAAATTTCAATGTGGGACAAGTGCATACATCAAAGCAAAGTGTTGCTTTCCCTGAAAGGCAGCACTTCTCCTCTTTGACCGAATGGCTCAGTGTGCTTAAGAGCTCCAGTCAGTCTTTTTTGTGAGGGCTGGGTTTTTTTGACATAATATTACCCATTTATTCCTCCTTACCTTGAACCATGCTTGTGCCTGTCATTATACAAGATACCTTGATTACATCAACATACAGGTTATAAAGGCTGAGGACTGTGTATCCTATGTACAGAATGAGGGCATTCCTTACATGATTTTGATATGTGAAGGTACAAGTGAAAGACTGATATTTACATTTTCTAGAGAACACGTGCCTGTTTATTAAGCATCATTCTCTTTCATTTCATGGCTCTCTATGTAGTAGTATAGAAAATAATACATGGGAAGAATATTCAGTCCTACTCTGGTAAAAATCCCTTCAGCCAAAAGAAGCATTTGATTGTTTTGCAAGATAATGATGTCCAGCATGATGTAATACCAGCACCTGGTACAGTCACATCATCATTGGTTTCAGCTTTTCTTCATGACTAACAAAAATTAGGCAACATACACCAAAAAGAAAAGAAGCACTGTAAGCCAGATGGTTTTTGAGAACTGAATAAAGTGAGAGGTGAAGTAAGCATCTGAGAGGAATGCACAGGGAAAAGATCAATCATCGCTTCATGTTCTGTGTCCAAAACAATTGTGTCTTTGCTTGTCTCTGATGTCTGATTTTGAATAAGACAACAAGCATTCCCTTTGAGAGACACAGACTGTCACAAAATCCACAACCGAGAACTATTACAAGTATTGACCCAATTTGATCACAAACTACCATAAAGGTATGTAAAAGTGAACTGATGGGTCATCTGAAGTGCAGAACAGCACATGTTTAAGTAGATAAAAATATCAGTCACTTCCTTTGAAAGGTCACATTGGCTATTTGTATTTATTTCCAATAGGAGTAATAGGAATATCCTAGAACCATACAGGAAATTTGCTGAACGTATCAAGGTTGGGCAATATGAGAGCAGGCAGCACTCTGAGACCTGAGCTCTTTGTTCTGAATGTTAGCTGTATGCATGAGATGACTTGAGAGGGATGTGTATGTCTGTGACCATCACTGTATATGTTGTAAAAGCACTGATCAAAGGCCTATTACATATCTAATAGTTATTGGCATAGTTGGACCCTGATATAGGTTGAAGCCTCTGTGATCAGAATATTTTTGTTAAATACTCATCTTTTGTGGTAGTTTCCTCTAAGGACCTGGCATTTGGTTATTTCTGTGCATAAAAGGTATGTAGCAAAGAAACCTCTCACATATATGCAGGTGGATTTAACTAGTTCCCAATACACACACAGACACACTGTGTTTGTGTATGTATGTACATGTCTAAGTTGTACACAAGTACATTTGATACAAGTATACATTTCTGAAATTTTATGTCTCTGATTTATATTATCTTATAAATTTCCGTGACTATTTGATATAATAAAAATCTCTCGTGACATTTAGACTGTTAGCACCATTACAAAAGCAAACTATTTTGTGTGTTTTCTCATTACTTTCAGGGCTATCAGCCCTCTTTTCACATCCTGTTTTGTGAAAAGAGAGGCCAGTTTCAACAGGTTTGGATTTCACATTGGGGAGAGAAAAGAATTAGTAGTTCAGAGACTGTTCAGATAAGCCTGACCTTAATTGACCCACTGGTATGTTAGTTTCTGCTCAGTGAAGGAGAAAAAGAGAGAAGTGATAATGCCAAGTACTTAAAAATCATGAAGATTTCAGTTTAGATTTTCTACAGATGACTTAAAAGACATACACATTTCTAGTTATGTATGGTTTGTCTCAGTGACCTCACATCAAATGTGAAAAGCCAGAAAATAGTTTTCTAGCTACCAAAGTAGTTTTTTCCCTAGGGCCTGAGGGCTCTGCAATTCATCCCTCACTCACCAGTGTTGGTAATAATGAGATGGCAGTCTCCAAGTAATGTCCTGATTGTTCCCTTTGTGATCCCATTAGGCCATAAACATAGTCTCTGTTGTGGGGGAGTCTTCCCTGTGTGGGTTCTGCTTCTGGCCCCTCCAATTCCTGCCATTTTTGTGGCCCTTGGACAGTCACCCTGGATGGCTCAGCCTTTGAGTAAAAAGAACTTGGGTTTGCTTGTTCTCTCTTTCTGGATTAAAAGGGGGTTGCAGTTGCTTAACAACTGCATTTCCTTTCTGCTGCTCAAATAACTTTGATACATAGAGACTTCAGAACAATCTCTAGGTATAAGCTTCTTATAGGTGCATATGAGTTTTGGCAATGACAAAGGCAATGCCTTTGTATATCGAGGCTGGCACCCTGCCTTCAACAGTGGGAAAAAGGCACTAGAAATATTACAATTCCTAGTTTCAGAAAAACTGACCAAAGGAAATGTTATTTCCTAATATCTGGTAATTAAAATTTTATGCTTGAGGGTTTATTTCCAGTCTGATTCTTCTCCTGAGGTTCAAAAATGTTTTATTTCTTAGTAATGTAGTTCTTGACGTTGTTGTCATTATTGAAATATTTGGGGTTTCTGTATATTGCTGTACTCTTGGTCTTAATTATGTCATGGGGCATGAGGTGCTCAGGGGAGAAACAGATAAACAGACTCAGGCAGCGGCAGCTCACGCTCACTGTGCTACCCAGCCAACATTCCTCAACTCTGACCTGAGGACAACCTCTGGAGATAAGAGTCCCTTCTTATCACTGAGTCCTCACCTTCTCTGCCAAGGCTGTCAGCGAAAAGGACGTTCAGAGCCAGCAGTGGAGTTACGTACAGCAGGGGCTTGTTCGCCAGAAACTGTTCCGTGCTCACTGCTGTCATTTTAGACTCTACCACCAGAAAGTTTAAATTGGAACATATTTCTGTTCCCATTTCAACCAGGGCTTGAACCCTGAAGAACTGGCAAATGGTTAGTTCTGAAACTCATTTATTTCCTTGAGAAAATAGGTAACTTTGCCCTTAGGTAACTGTTTCTATCTGAGGTGTATCGTGAATGCACACACGCTAGTGGCACTGTATATGATATCACACTACCCACACAGTGGGTGATATTACCACTGTAAAGATGAACTCTTAGAACTGTTTGAACTTAGAACATTTGAATTGCTACTGTCTCTGCTGTTCTCTACACTTGACATAGGTGCTCAAGTGACAAAGTTAAAAATATTCTTCATGTAACTAATTACTTGCCCAAATCACACACATCTCTTTTTTCCTTCACATACAGTTGGCATGGTAATTGCTGGGTTTCAGTTGTCAAAATCATAGCCATGTAATCAGAGGGGTAGCTGAGAGACCAGTTGTCTTCAAAGTCTGGGCCCTGCAGACTTGCTCATCTGCTGTTCAGTAGCAACACAAAATAGCAACGCAGGTTCTTACAGTGACGAATCCTCCTGGCTAGCTCTGCAGGCAGCTCTTTCCATAAGCATGAAAAGATTAAAACTCAGTTGATAACTTCTCAATGAATCAGCCTGTACGTTCCAGTCAGGCTCGCTATCATTCTCCTAGGATGACCTTACTTTATAATTGTATTTCATGTATGTGTCTGAGTATGAAACTCTGCTCTTGCATCTTTTAACACTCCTCGACTGAGAAGGTCGATGTTTTGGCAGAGCTGGGTGTTGATGTCTTTATGGATGGAAAATTTTGGGTTTCTATTATATCAGTAACTCTACAAGATGTGATACTGGGATTTAGGGATCTGAGCTCTTGGAAATCGGTGGATGAGATCCAGATCTGTTCTTGTTGAGCTTTGTAAGAGAGGCTGAGGCTTGTGGCATATGCAAGTGCTGTTTAGTTGCTTGCTTGAAACGGAAAAATCTGAAGAACAAGGAAATCAGAGGTTTCAGACTGGCTCCAAGATGGGTATTTATAAAATATCCAGATTCTCTTTATATTTTATTTCTAAAGTAAGACTGAAATAAGCTTGAATTTTGAAATATCTTTCTCTTGGAATAGGATGTTATGGAATATTGATTGTTCCTGTTGCGGAATCTTTATTGTCTTACAGCCTGCATTTACTGTCTCACAACACAGAGAAAATAGCTCCTGATGACGTTAAACTGACAATACTCCAACAATTTCACTTTTGCGATGGGAACATGATGGGCGATTTTCTGTTTACCCTGGACACTTGTTGGAATTTACCTTGGAAGTCATGTGAGAGCTTCAGGTTTGTACTTCTCTCTATGTGATCTGCCTGTGTACTTTACAGAAAATGTTTATCCTGATTTGCTTTGCAGTTAGCTTTGCCTTTCTCCTCTTCTGCATGAATTCATGTTTCACTCTACAACACCTAGAGATTAGCTGAGTAGAACAGCAGCCACCTTTCTACCCTCTGTAGGCCAAAATCCCATGGGATCTGTTTTCCAGATACTGCTACCAGGCAGAAGCAGGGCTGTAGTCCTGTTGTGCTGTGGGACAGGGAATTCCACAGTGCCTTAGGTCAGGCAGCTCTGCAGGATTCTTCTTAATGCTCCATGACACTTTGGATCCAAAGGCAGAAAATCCCAAGTTTCTCCCTCGTGGGCATTACAAATGATGTCTTAATTTACCAGCACTAAGAAAACTCTTTGTTATCTCTTTGTTTATAACAGGGCTTTATTTGCTTATTTTAGAATAAAAAATACAAAAGCAAGTCCTACAAGCTTTGCATTTACATTTTGAAACCCAAATGAGCTGGCCTGAGTCTCTCTCCAGCAGACTCTGTCAAGGCAATTCCATCTTGAATGCTTTCTGTTTTAAAAATATTCTGCCCAGAATATATGTTTTTAACTTTTGATTGGTCTTTTTTCAAGTGATGGACATCTGCTGTTGAATATGTTGAGATGAACAGGGAAAGGTTTTCCTGCTAATTACAGTGTGAGCACTTATGTCACATTCCAGATCTACTCTCCTAACTTGGGAGAAGATAAATAAAGAGATAGATTCTCCTACTGCAAAGGACAGAGATGGAACAACGCTGTAGACCCAGGTTTTGAAGTCAGCCAGTTTGAAGGTCAGTGCTCAGACCATTACATCCCCTTACATTTGCAGACACTGCTTCATTCTACCCCCCAGAACACTAATCATTTGAGGATTTCCAAGTGCCTGAGTTCCCAGTGACATTAATTACCATGCACAAGGCTGGCTATTTCAAGACAATTAAGAGATACGGAGAGAATTGGCGGAAGAGTGAATCAGGGGTCA
Source organism: Loriculus beryllinus (assembly GCA_039877255.1). Taxonomy (NCBI): domain Eukaryota; kingdom Metazoa; phylum Chordata; class Aves; order Psittaciformes; family Psittacidae; genus Loriculus; species Loriculus beryllinus. The sequence continues at coordinate 17,093 of JBCJKH010057875.1, forward strand.
TAGTCTAGTTCAGTATAGAGCCTACCAGTGCTTGAGAGGAGCCAGAAAATATCTGAATAAATAATTAGAGGCTGTGTGTCTCAGGGAGCCGGGTTTTCTTGGCAGCACCAGGCTGTAGTCATTTCTGAACAAACAAGATTGAGATTTATGTCTCAGTGAAGCAATGCTGGGAGCCTGTTTGACGTGCTGCACAAAGACCATTTCCGACGCTCTCAGCCAGATGAATTTCCCCCCTGTGCTGGAGGTGGGCAGAGACGTGGTGTCCTCACAAGATACGCCTCAGATGCAAGGTTGGTCTGTGCTCCAGAGGCATCACTTGCAGGGAGGAGTCTGTGGGACACTGCCAGGGGACACCTGCTTTTAAACTGAAGAGGAGCTGGCTCAGTTTTCCATGCACTCTGATCTTCAGGGGTGCTGAGCTTCTGCACCCACTCATGTCAGTGGGGTTTGTGTAGGTTCAGCAGTTGTAAAACCAGAGAAAACAACAAAACCCCAGGCCTGCAGGTAGTAGCTTTCTGCAGGCACGATTTACAGGTGCCTGCACTGTATGTATAGCAGCTTGTTCCTGTGTGCTTTAGAGGATAAATGCATTGTACAAGAGGCTGGCCTTGGGAAATGCCTCCGTAATCGCAACTACCACCAGACAGTTCCTGCTTACAAAAGAGCTCTGCACAGCAAGGTATTAGTAATGGCATCTGTAAAATGAAAACCTGAGACACGGGAAGCAGGCAGCCTTGTCTCACAGCGTATTTGGGTTTGGTGGTGGGGAGGAATTTTCCCTTCCCGTCTCCCATGGGACATTCCTCCTGCAGAGACAGGCAGGACTGGGGGTGACCAGCCAGAGGTGCCCTGGAGCAAGGGGAGCTCTGTTCACTCTCCTCTGTATTTGCTGCCCCAAGCAAATCCCCTCTTATTCCCCCAGTGGCTTTTATATGCAGGTTCCCACTCCTGCACCCCTCACCTCCATGGTGACACCTCCTCCTGTCCCTCAGCTGCCAGGGGAAGAAAACAACAACAGGTGGAAAATTAGCTTTTTCCCTCCTGTTTTACAGCATTGTTGCAACATCCTTTTCCCCCCTTCAGCTTCAAGGGGACCGGGCTGCTGTGCCAAGAGCTGACTGCTGTCACCACTTCGCCTTTCAGGACCTTGTACTGTGCTCCTGCATTAAAAGGTTTGTTGGATTTAAGAAAGCCTGTGCTGTCATTGCTAAGGAATGTATAAAATCTGGTGTCAATAAGCTTAATTGGTGCAGAGGCCTGATTTGGTCTGGGGGAGAGGTGTAGATATTGCCTCCTGCTAAACTCTCTAAAGAGACCTGGCAGCTTGGTTTGCTAAAGAGCAGTGACCTGAGGTGTGCAAGTAAAACCCTCAGCTGAGGGTTGGAGGAAAAGTGCAATTAGAGGTGGTCTTCTACTGTTGCTCTGATACACTGAGTAGAGCTAATGCTGAAGGGTGTGGAGGTATTAGACCAAAGGTAGGAGACCTGGTGGGTCTGAGGGGAGAAGCTTGAGTCGTGAAAGAGAGGAGGCTTTCTGGATCTGGGATAATTTGGGATTCCTAGGGAGAAACTTGCCAGCTGAAATAGAGAGTCTTAGTTCCTGCTGGTATGGCTCAGCCTTCCTAGGAAGACACTTCAATGTGTGTTTGATTAAGAAGAAAATGGGCAGAACAAGTGGAAAATAGCAGTACATCTCAAAGAAAATTCCAGTGGGCAAGAGCTGTTAGTTGGCTTCAGACAGAAAGGCTGTGCTGAGCTTTTTAGAGGTAAGCTAAAGGGGTACAAGTGTACACTTCAGGGTAGGAGAAATTAAAGGGCGGCACAGCTGCTACAAAATTAAAGTTGATGTATTTGCCTCTATAAATTCAGCGTGTTTGCCAGAGCTCTGCACTTGGATTAAACTCAAAGCATATGTTCTCTGACTTGAGGATTATCCCACACCGGGCTGCATCCATTCCTTCTGCTCTCTCCTCAGGGAAACGGCTCCAAGTTCTGTAAACTAGCAGAATCCCACAGCTGAAGTCCAGCAATCCTTGCACCACTTTCAGTTTTCTCCTTAATCTTCCTTTTCCCCCTTGTCCACTTGTTTCCCTATAGAGATGCTTCCTGATTTCTTCTTTCCATGGTATCTTCATTTCTAATGTCTTTTTCTTACTGTTTTACCCCTCTTTCGATGCTGAGATATGAGTGTGTCACTTGTTCAATGCATTTCCAGATAAAGTACCTTTATGTTCTCACTTTTGCTTCCTTTATGTTTTAGAGAGGCTCCTTAGAAGCATCCCAGAATAAATACAGCTTCCTTCTTTCACGTGCACAAAAAGTCAACAGCAATAGGCTTCTAGTTTATTGAGCTTGTTTCTGCTTACAGTGGTCAGTGCTTTTTCAGTGTTTCCTTGCTATTTTCAATCTTGTTTTGTTCGTAAATAACTTTGCTCAGTGGCCTTTTTATTACAATTACTGAAAAATCAGGCTAGTTAAATCCTGGCTCATTCATAAGGCTCCTAATGAATCCTCAGCTGTTGATAACAAAGGAATTCAGCAGAGTGAAATTCATCTCCCCGTACAGGGTGTTTGCTGCAGTCAGCGTGCATCCCCAGAAAAGATTAATGCTGTCCAATGGAACATGTCACGTGCTGATGACTTCAGGTTGTCCACTAATCTTTGTAATTGGTATGAAATCCAGGGTGGCTGGGAGTCAAAATCCTGTCTGCTTGGCTTTGTGTGTGTTCTGCTGATTACCTGCCTAATGACGTAAGTAGGCAGAGCAGTGTCTGTGTCATCCTGCAGCCATGTCAAGTTACTCACTAAACCTCTCCCTGGGAAGGCAGTTTGGAAACTTAGGTGAAGATTTTTGTTTCAGTATAAATTTGCTGCTTTGTAGAAACCTGAGGATGTTATGGGAGGAGATCAGTGTCAATGAATTTACTAGCTTTAAAATAATGTGGAGGGGAAAAAAAAAGTCCATGGTCATTCTAGCTGTTTCCAGAATGAAAGACTCCAGGCTTTCCTCTTGAAAATGGTATTAGTTGCAGCTACCATCTGAGACTCTCCTGAGCATACTTCAGAAAGCCCTTGTGGTAAACAGGTTGCATATCTCAATTCTAGGAGGGTTTGCTGCCACACAGAAATTCCAGATTGTGTGCTGGTAATTCCAGACCTTTATAATCCAATGATCCAAATACCCTGTACTGTGGTTAGAGTAGGATCCTGAGTGCTGTTTTACCAGGAACATGACTGGGGTTCGCTCCCATGTGTGTTTGCTCTCAGCATGGGGGTTTTGCCTTTATATAAGTTACAGTTAATCAGCCAGGAGTCTTGGGAGCTGAGTTCCCTGGGGATTGATGGCCAGGGGAAGGGTGTGAATGGCAGGATTCTGCCTCCATAAGGTGGAAAGAAACCAGCAAGTAGCAGAATGCTGGGAGGAGAAGTCAAGAGCATGGCCCAGAAAGGTAATGGCAAAAGGAATCAATGAGGTGCAGAGCAGAAAGCAAAACTGGAAATCATGCATGATTAATTTACTTGCTGTTTTCTCATTGTATTGTGGAAACTTGACTTTGCAAACTGAATTGCACCAAAGAAATATCTGGTTTGTATTATCAGTCTTGTCTCCATGTGGAAAAAAGTCAGATCAAACGTCAAGATACTTTATTCTTTTAAGTGCCATCATGTTTTGCTACATATTTTGATATCCCTCATAACCATTTTCTTTTTATTCATTACAAATGATTAATTCACTAGGCACTCTGCTTCCCTTGAGTATTGCAGGGTTCTAAATGGCTTGTTTTGCCAACAACTGTTTGTTACTGGATTGGAGAAGCTTGATGGCAAGTAAGGAGGGAATGCTTCCTAATAAATATTCCGTTTGGATTGAGTGTGCCTCTGCATTGGAAGGAGAATATTCTGAGAAGTGTTCTAACAGTGTTTGTGCTTACTCTTGAAGTTGGAATTATAAGAAGCACTTTGCCATTCCAGCCTTGTGAAGATGTTCTAAAGGACAAAAATGAATTTTAATCTAAAGAATATGTATGGGATCTTTTTTGATAGGGAAGGAAATCTTGTAATGCATGACATTACAGGGCAAATCAACTCTATAATTCTCACTTTATACAGATACAGTATCAGTGTTGCAGCCTGATGGACTTCTGAGGTGTTTCTGGACTGTCATTTCTGTCTAGAGAAAGGGAAAGACTTTCTGGGTTTTGTCGATATAATTATATGGCTCTCAAAGGATTTGCTCCTGTTTTTAGCAATCAGGAGAGAAGCAGTGGACTCATAATACACCAGAAATAAATTCCACTTCCTGCCTTCAGATCTCCCAGTCAGATAAATGAAGAAAGATAATGGAGAAAAGCACTCAAACAAAAGAGTGAAAGTCATGTTTGGTCTTTTTGGGGGAAAATGAGAATGGAGCTGCTCTGATAGGGGCTGTAATAAGAGTTGTTTCAAAGGGGAGGGGTGGCAGGAGGTGGGACCTTCACTCTGCCAGAGTTGGATTTAAACGTGCACACAATGGCAGGGCACCTGTTGGGAGCTGAAAGCTTTTCTAGAGAGCTTGGTGCTAATTGTCGCCTCGCAGCTGGAGGATTATGTGTAACCTGAGCATTTAGCAGCCAAGCTCTTGCAGCAGCCTTGACAAGTAGTGAAGGGAAAAGTTTCTCTTTTTTTTTTTTCCACAGTTAATACCACAAAATGGTGTTTTATAAAGTTTGTCTTTAATCTTACCTTGCTGTGATGCCCTTTCAAGAAAGAGGACTACAATCTGCAAGTAAAGCCGCTGTAAATGCAAGGATGTTGTTTTGACTTCAAAAGTAACTCTAATGCTACTAAACATTATATCATCTACAGAGCGGAACCAAATCCCCCATTCTCTGTGCAATAGGCTTATATGTTGGGGTTTTTTTTTCTTCTCTGTATTTTAAAAGTACCTCCCAAGTACCATCCTTAATCTAAATTGATCCTCAGTTGCTTGAATATCTGAGCTAATAGAAAAAGTAAGAGTTCATTTTATGCCTGTGTAAGACTCCATTTATTTCACTGAGGCGTACTGGGATCAGTGTATTCGAATATGATGTGAATTCATGCTTTATTTTCTTGTCACAAGAAAATAGAAAGCCAGCTTAATGGTGTCAGCCTTTTATCAGTCATCTGAAGACGAGCAACAGAAAATACCACTGCAGTAATTGTAATTGGATGAGTTGCAGAAAGAAGAGCTGAAAATCGTGGAAATAAACTCTTAAAACCTTGTTCTTCATTTACTCATAACCTGAAGTAACTGTGGAAGTTTCTTGAGGCTTCCATTAAAACGTGGGCATAGATAACAAACTAATTCAGTGCAAATTTGGGGTTCTTATTTTATTATTGCCTAGATTGTATGACTTTTTATTTAGTGAATAAAATCCGTTAATTTTAATTATTAACTGTTCTAAATATTTCTTATATGAGCTCTGTGGTGTGTTCTTTGAGAACACTAGATACAAGCTGCTTTATAGGCAAAGAGTTGCATTCATCAACAGTTCTCCTTTTTCCTAATGCAATTAATCTGTATGAAAATAATTATTGTAGAAGCTCTGAGAAAAAATGACTGAAGAAAATTGTTGCCTCCAAACCTCTGTCTTTAAAAGCCACTGCACACATATACGCTATATAAATAGTTCTTAGGAGTATGCATTGCATTGGCCTATCTGGTCTCTGCTTTTGATGCAACTAGATTGTTCTCAAAGGTTGCTTTATTTCCTGTATCATACAAAGTACTTCACATTTAGGTCTGTGACTAGTTCAGCTCCTGTCCAAAACAATCTGAAGTCTGCTAGTATTTCTATTCATTTTCTTAAGAAGTACGAGAGGAACTTAAAGCATTCTTAAGTCAAAGAAACAGCATTGTGTTGCATATGTGACTCTTTACTCTTAGCTTGAGCAGCCTGCAGTTTTTATTCTTTTCCAAAGGGAAATTATCCCAGCCTTTACAGCACTAGCTAATACTGACTTACCTTATTTAGGTTCAGAACTGGTAACGAAGACACAACTCCTGCAGTGAGGAGCTTGACTTCAGAAAACTTGCTGATAGGAGAAAGCAGCGACACCTGAGAGTAAAGAGTACTGAAGAGCTGCGTGCTGCAGCTTCCACAAAGGTAAGATGTAAAACCCTCATCAGAAGTGGAAAAGGAAAGAGCTTATCTGGAGGATTTCAGTGAAGGAACCATAATTTCTGCAACTAATTTAGCAGGTTTTTGTTGTTTATTTGTTCTATTTGGAAGAGCGGGATGCATCGCTTGTAATTGTCCTCCAGTAAGCTTTAAACAGCATCCTTGGCAATGCAAGTTTTCTTGTTTGACTGATTGACCTTATAGCTCATGTTTAGTAATTTCCAATGGGTTACCTGCAGCTTGCTAAATGGATCCCCATAGTTTCACTGTTCACATCAAATGGAGTATTCTTCAGAGGTACAGTGATAAATCAAAAGGAAAAACCCCATTTCAGTGTGGTAATTGCATTGACTTGTATGATTTTAGCTCAGCACAGTTGCAAATGTAAATCTACTAAAAAGAACCAGACAAAAAGATACATGTAGACACGACATTTTTAAAAGGCACAGTCACTTGCTTGTGTTAAAAGCTGCTAATCTGTATGCCTGGAATTACTTAGAGCTTTGGTAGTTTTGAGTGACTGACTAACTAAAGAAAGAATAAGAAATGAAAAAGAGTGGTGAAAGGAAATCTTCTTGTTGAAGAAATGTAAAAGCAACATTTTTGGCAGCCCACTTTGGGTGATGTCATTCTACAGAATGTGCTAAAGTCTGTTATTTTACAGCAGGAACTGATTTCTCAAGGCAGGCAGAGTCTATGGGCACTTAGTGTTCCTCTCAACTTAGGCCAGGCAAGATCTGTGCTTTTTTACACCTCGTTTGATGGTAATAAATCATGTACACTTTTAAATATGGGGCTCAAAGGCTGCTTTTCGTATTTATACACATGTATGTATCTAGATATGTTTGGAATCCTTTGCACACTTTCTTGTGTGGATTTATCTCTTGGCTGAAGATAAGCTGGTTGCTAGTGTTGAGTATTCGTTGCCTTCTGTACTGGGTTCTGGCAGATGAGAACATTGAGAGTGGAACTGAATTTGGGAAGGCAGGGAGAACTCCCCCCACTCCCTTACTGCCAGTTCGTTCTGAGGTGACAATTCCTTGCTGCTTTTCCTCAGCTGCCTGTTAATACTCAGTCTATAGGATATCAGAGTAGCTACAGTTCACTGTACGTTCGCTTTGTCATGAGTGAAAATAGGTCTCAGCTCTGAGCCGCAGTAAGTTGAGTGCAGACTTGTGGTAAAATGCAAAGAGCTTTACTGTATTTGAAGCATTAAGTAGTAAAAGGATTAGGTTCTGTTGAAATTATCCAGGAGGGAGCACGAATCAGGTGGTTTTTAGAAGGTTTAAGGATTGTCCTGTTAAAGACCAATAAATGTAGTTCACTTGCTAACATAAGGGAGTATTTGTATTTGTTACGTTTTACGTGGCCCATCAATTTGGACCATGAGCCTAGTCATGTAGTAAAGGTACTTTAAAGCAGAATTGTAAAGATTACTGCTAGAAGCAGAGAATACTCAGGGCCTGATTCTGCAGAAATTTTGTGGACTGCTAATGGAATAACATGTCACTTGGAATAAATTAGACTGGCCTTATGACTATTATATTTGAAAGAAAAAAATGCTGAATACCTTTCACTTGCATTCCTTTCCTTTTGCATTTTACTTCTAGTGAGACACACCCCTGTGACAGAGTTAAAGTTATGTTTCTAGGTATATATTAAAATAGTGCCTGATTAATCAAGATTTCAGTGTCTCCTGTCCTCTGACCAGGGTTATTTTTCCTGCTTGTTTACTTGCATGAAAGTGTTGATTTGGTACTTCGTGACACAAGGACTTTCTACATGTACTAAGGAAAATCTATTTGATTAATGTCTGGAAAGCCTCTGAAGTTTTATGAAGTCTCACTGCTGATAACAAAATGCATATACTTGATCTCAGCTTGGTGGATGCTTCTTACTTTAAAAATGACATCATATGAAGTTGTGTATTCTGAAGATCAGTTGATCCTAATACGTACACCAATGTTCTGGAAGATTTTTTGTCTGTAGGCAAATTATATTAACTCTTTGACTGTGGAACCTCAAAAGAACAGTAATTTTATTGTAGGCACCTGGCTCAGCTGCCTATTATTAAGTTTGCCCAACACATACCATCAGAACATGTTTTCAGTTGCTCAAAACATTTCCAAATATGAATCGTTTGGGCTGATATTCTCCATGCTAGTTGGAAAGTTGTGCTTGTTGCAGCTCTTAGAATTGATGGACAAGGCTGACAGGGGCTGCAGAACAGGGCTTATCTCTTGGTAGCATAAATGAATGCTGTCCTGGAGAAATTCTGTGCTGATGCCTCCCTTGGCTATTAGAACCAAAGCAGAAATTTGGAGCTTTGTGCCTGGTGTGGTCCAAATACATTTAAATGTAATGAATTTTGGCAAGTCTGAATTAACAGAATGCCAAAGCATTGTTTGTTATGTCCGTGTTTGTTATGTTGTTTGTTATGTTATTTGTTATTCTAATAACAAATCCAGGTATGTTTGAAATAGAAAAGGCTTAGCACCTAATTGCAAATGGTAGCAGTTAGTATGATGGTAGCTTCCGTCATTATTTCATGTTTCTTTTCACATGTGTATGGCCATGAGTATGTCCAGCTCTGTTTGCATGTTTAAATGCATTCTTGAAATATACTCTGCCATCTGCACATGATCTCAGTAGCTGCTGCTGTCTGTCACACAGGCCAAGCATGGTGGGATACAGGATTCTTCCCCCTTCTCCATAAGGCATAACTTGATGAGGCTGTATTGTAAATCATAAGAGTGCCTGCTGAGTGTGCTCTGCAGTTACGCTTTTCTTTGGTTATTGCTGCACAGAACTAGGAATTTTTTGCTTTAAAGTTAAAGCTTTCAGAGCTCAGCTGTACTGAGTGTCTATTAGTATGTGATGAAACGCTAGCCAGAAGGAATATTAGTGCTGATTTCCTGGAAATACCTATCAATTGCTATCTAACAAAGACCTAGATAAACACAGGAGTGTCTCATGACAACCTCATGGGTTTGTAGGTTATTGCAGTAAAAGCAGGGAAGTGGACACACCTTCATCTAGAGTTAAAGCTAGAATCTACTGCGCAGGGGAATAGTGTGAAAACATCTGAACAGAGTTACTGAGTAAGGCAGCTCATCTTCTGTGGGGAGAAAGCATGCACAGGGACTATTAGGCTAATGCAGCTCTGGGCAGCTCTTACTCCTTGTAGGAGTGTGTCTGTATCTTTATCACATTGTGTAACCCACATTATCCCTTTCCATTATAGGACTAACTTGGTTCCACAGGATTTAGTCTTTCTGGGAGTCTTGTTTTAATTTTACAATGTAAGGTATTTCAGGGGCAGAGACCGTGTCTTATTTATTACTTTTATGAGTCATTTAGTTCATTTTTGGATGCTTGACAGATAATGTGTTTGATTGCATCATGTGGTACACCAGGTCTGTAGGAAAACAGACTTTCAACTCTGTAATGAAGTCTTAAGTTTGATTTACTCTTTACTCATTCGACAGCAGATGCTAGCCAGAATTCAGATCATTTAAATTCTATGAACTGACTAAGCCAAAGGCAATATAAAATCAAGTATCATCAGTGTACATCTAATAGTTCACACAATGTAACGCTGTCTAGATTTTCATCATTAATGTTCCTGGACTAAACATGGAGCACCGGGTAGAAGAGAACCTGGACAGATTCCAGCTGGAAAATATTCATAATATCTAAATGTTCTATAGAATAACATGTTAATGGTTGTCATGTTGCAGTAGTTCTTGTACAATCCATGTTTCCCAATTGTTGAACCCTACTGTAATTAATCTGAAAAAAACCCAGACCTTCTTTTTCCCCTTTCTCCCACCCCACCCCACCCCATGCAATTTGTTCTTGTGTGGGCTTTGGAAACCTGTAGTTGTGGCAACATTAACAGATTCATTTCTAACAGAACTAATTGAGCTGACAGCTAGAGAGACACTCACTTTTGCAGGCAGTTAAAAATAATCTCTTTAATTTTTCTTCTCTATTATTAATTTTCCCATTGAGTGAAGCTGAGCCTACTGCAGGAAGCTAGACCCTGTTGGGATGCTCTTGGCCAGATCTCGGGACATGATGTTCCATCTAAAGAGCAGAGGGAGGAGTACTATATTATTTGTCCTCCTTGGGGACCTGACAGTATAGTTTATGCAAGATGTGGTTCTTGAGCACATGTTAAGCCAAATAAACTTGATCAAGTTGTTGCTTGTCATATGAGAAATGAACTCAATGACATCCATGGATGTAGTGTGTCAGAAATGCAAGGTATGCAATGCCTTTGGTTAAACTCTTGTGCAAGACCCGTGAGTTAACGTTTTGCCTCACTGTTGTAATGGGGTTGCCACAGCTTAATCAATTGGAATAAGTGCTTGGAGACTGAAGTCTCCAGTCATTAGTTTCAAACACTAAAAGACAGTCGCACTGCTTGCCTTGGTTCCTGTGGACTAATGCTGCAGTGACAAAAGGCAATGTGCAAGTTGGTGCTAACCAGCGCTACTGTTACTTCCAGAAGAAGAGAAGACACAAAGGCAGAGTTTTGCATTCTCAGATCAGGAATATAATTGACTAATGGTAGCTACTGGCCTCCTGTGAGCTGGCTGAGCTGTGGGGAGGGAACATAAGCATGCTCAAAAGGTGTCCAGATGGACACTAGAGTATACAGGAATGGCTTTCAGCAGGAGAGCTCCCTCATGAAACCAAATGGAAGAAGCAGAGCATTAGAAGCCTCCCCTCTAAGCACAGGCCTGGAAAGTAAATGTGTGTGAAATGCAGATGAGGTAGCAGAATGTCATTGTTTGAAGGTGAAAGTGGGAAGAAAGGGAATGAGAGAAGTGGCAGAAGGGAGACAGTAGTCACAAGAGCTCTGATAGGTGGGAAAGCAGGGAAGGAAGGAGTGCTTGGGAGTCAGTGCTAGCTAGAAAGGGGCTGGAGTTGGTGAACACACAACTACTCTTGTTTCCTGCTGCAAGTAGGAGTATACAGCTTTATAAGATCTTTACGAATGGGTAGGGCGTGCAGTAAAGATACTTGACTCTATCTATTATTTCCTGTCTTGATTCATTCAGATGTCTGACCCCAAAGTCTGCCAACTTATTTAGGTCACAAAGAAGAAATGATAATCAGGAGATGCTTCAGCAGCTCAAAAATTTCCAGAAAGTGCAATGACTAAACTGGGAGGGTTCATGAGAAGTGGGATAATGAATAAAGTTTTCCTAAAAAGGACCAAGGAGTGCTTGTTATAGGGTCTGGGTAGATGGTGAAATGCAGCAGTGTGAAATGTGGGTCAGATCAGTGGTGGCTCTTGTCAGGAAGGAAGTTCAGTGGAACACAGCAGACCAGGGAAGCTCTGAGATCTCAGATGTCTCATCAGAGACTGGCTGTGTCAGAGGGTGAAGGTAGTAAAAGAACTTGAGTGGGATGGAACATTTATTGAACTTTCTTGGTAATGGGGTGAGTTCCAAAGGGCGAGCTCCAATGGGTCAAGTCCAAGTAATGCAAAACCAACAACGTATATGAGTCTCATCTGTATTGTGTCTCAGCTGGCCACCATCATCCAAGCAAAGCAATGCTGCAGAATTTACTCTCTGTAAAAAGGCTTGTGCCAGGAGATGCAGGCACTGGGTATGGGTTTGGGAGTCAGTCATCAGTTTCAACATTGCGAAATACTAGTGGGAGACCATCTGGTTGGTTCTGATTCAGTATCTTGCAGCTTGAAAACTTCTCATCTCATCACCTGCCTTTCCAAGGAATAGGTGTCCAGGTGCTGTTGCTTAGTTGCATTTGGATTTTCAGGGCAAGATCAGGGAGACCAGAGGTGCCCCCAGGAGACCATAGCATTTGCTGCTGAATCTTAGCCAGTCCTTGGAGAAAATAAAAGAAATGGTCATTAATACCTGAGTCGAGCTCATGACACACGTAAAGATTCACAGAAACAAGGAAAAATATCAGTGATGCAAACAATGGAGGGGAACAGGTCACTAGATACTGGTCCTGTGAGGGAAAACTGGATGACTAGAACAAGGACTTCCACAAGTACAGAGTGAGGCAGAACAAAGTGTCACAACCATGCTGCCATCTCCCAGGGGCTCAGCAACAATTACTGGGCTGGAGTACCTGATACAACTAAAGTTCCAAAAATGAGTTGTATAATTGGTCTCAGATAAGGGCACTGTCTGGAGACTTGTGCCCATCCGAAACTTGAGCTGTTTTCCAAAATGGATTTCTGGAATTGAAAAAGCTATCTGGGTAGCTATGAAAATGAATAAACAAACTGGTATTTTATTATGACTAATATCTACATTAAAATGCCAGACATATTCAGGCATTAAAATCTTTTAATAATGTCTCTCAGATGAAGGAGATGATTTGTAGGTGATTGGGGTTTTGGGTTGTATTTTCTGATAAACTGTTGTGTTTCAAAGGCCATGAGGCATAATAGCACTAGGGCTGTCACTTTGGAGAGAAGATAAAGGGAATATCTGAAACTTATTTTGAAATCTGGAATCAGGGCTGTGGTAGATGGAATATTTTCCATTATAACTGAAAGAACTCAAACTTCCAAATTTCAGCTCAGTTCTTGGATCAATATCAGGCAATAATATTCTGGTTATCAGAAGGCTTGTTCCAGAGTTATTTAGTTATATTAGACGCAGTCCCAAACTTACAGAAGTAATTCTTCATTCCAGTAAGTACTACTGCTAGTATCCAAAACATTACATGTGTGAGAAAAAACTTTTATAGGGTAATCTAGGAAGACTCAGATAACTCTTGCACTTGTCATAATTGTTTATGTTGTGTGTCAAAATTCCCTAGAGACTGCTGGAAACTTTATCCATATATCTGTGTATACACTCAACCTGCTCATCACTTTTCCTTTCTAACTACATAAGTATTTCTTGCTGTTACAACAGCATATAGACCTTAGATCATCACAAGCACCAGGATAATGTTCTCCATATGTCAAGATGTTTGTAGAGAAACAGTTTGAGTTAAAGCACTCTGTCAGACCAACGATTGCTGAAACGGGTTTGCGTTGCAACCATGCAAATGTTGGATTAATGGCCAGGACACTTCTTTAAGCATTTGGAATAAGTAATATTCTAAGAAACAAGCCCAGAAAGAGCAGGCAAAATTGTGTTTTGACCAAAGCCTGTGATAGGGTTTACAATGTTTAAGCAGGGTCGGTATTTCTTCTTGCTTAATGGTAGTATCTTGATTTGTAATTCCTGCCAGGACTTGGTCTCATGTAGTTTCTGACCACATCTGTTCAAAGCCAGAGGTCTAGCTGGCAAAGGAGCAGGAATTCTTTCAACAGCTCTTTCAGTAAGGATCAGCTACTTTTAATTTACCATGGGATGCAGACATTTGCATGGCGTTACCACAGCACAGGTGATGTACCCTAAAGGTTCATAACCCGCTTTGCCCTGTGCTAACTTGTTCACATATCCGTGTTGTAATTTTACGGTAGCTGCTTTATTGTGTGAATCAGCTGTAATTAGCAGGAACAATATGTTTATGTCATGTCAGGGAAACAAATCCTATTTTAGGAAAATTTTCTTTAGATTAAGTATCATTATGGTGAAACACACAGTTCTGTAACTTCCTCTGAATGCTTAGCAAACAGCATTGCTAATTAAACAAGTTCTGCTTGCCCTGTGTTCCTCTTTGTATTGCACAAATGGTTGGAGCAGAAAATGGTTATTAAAGCCAGGAGTGTGCCTAGTAACTGCTGTGATAGGAAAGCAAATTGGTAGCTCAGTACCTTTTTAAAACAGCTGTAAAGTTTTTACTTGGTAGCAGAAGTCAATTGATTTTTTCCTTTCTTCCCCACTTTGCTTTTGGTCTGGAGGCTGAGGATATTTTTTTTCCTGCCACAGCTGCCTGCAAAGGAGCCAGGTTCTGCTGCTCACACCTGTGTAAGCATTTGAGGTAGGATGGTGTGAATTAGCCAAAAGCTGCTCAGCTAAAACTGTGATGCACGGAGGTGACTGAGGAGGGAGCTGCTACCAGAAAGGGGTCCTGCCATAGAAACTAAAAGGGTTGTTTTAGACCTAAGTCTCTCTTTGACAGCATTGTCAAATGAGAGGGCTTTTTCTAGAGAGACGTGTGGTATTTTTATTATCACATCTAATTAGAATATCAGTGGAATTGCTTGGCTTCTGTTCATGGAAGTTTTGTTGCATTTATGTATTCATGTATCGCACCAATACAAGATTGTAGAATCGTATCATAATATAATAACTGTGAACCTGAAACAAGAAATGAACTTTCCAGAATGGGATTGTCCATTCTTATTGTTGCAAGTTTTACTTTCAGATAGATCCAAAGATGTCTTGAATTTTCACTTGGAAACCTTTCTGAAAAACAGAGCATTGTCTGTGCTCACTTAGGGCCACAGAAAATCGTGTTCCGCTGTCCAACCTGCTCAATCCACAGATTGCATATTGTTATTTCCAGATATTCTGTGTTTTTCTTCTTTAAGGAAGATCATTCAATGGGAGCAGAGTGACAATGTTGTAAATGCACAGAAAAACATCTTGATTCTGTGGCCAGCTTCAGGTTCTATTTGTTATTTATTCTTTGGGTTTGTAGCTATAGAAATAGAACTAGTCTCTTTCTGCTTTGCAGTCCAAGTCTTAGGCTTTCCTCCTCCTGCAAAGTTGCTAGAGGCATGGAGCCTCCAAGACAAAAGTAGCCAGTGAAGTCACCCTATTAGTAAGGACTACTCAGTGTATTAACACATTAGTGGCAGGGAAATTCCAAGTGTCTCACTGGTGTTTGTCAAACACTTTTTTCTGAGATCTTTGAAACAGAAGCAAACTCCAGTGATAGGAAGACCAAAACCTGTGAGTAAGGACCCAAAACATAGCTGGAGAGGTTGTCATGTTTATCTAGAAGTGCACAGAAACTTTTTTGAATAGAAGCTATTCTCTACAGTCCACATGAGGATCACAGAGTGTTGTTAGAGTATGTAAGATGTAGTTAAACTGATACCTTCATAAAACACTTTAAACCTGTTACCTTTGGCTGTGCACGTTTTTACATTAGTAGCTACATGTGTATGAGCTCCATTGCATGGAAGTCAATGTCCTCCTCTGGAGAGTAAACTGTTTTGGTTCTTTCCCTGCCTGAATGCATGGGAAGGGGTAGAGTTGAAGCAGGTAGCTGCTGAGAAAGGTGGTTATTACTTACTATATTTGAGCACCACCTTGGCCTCGGAGTGAGAATTGCTCTTGGGGAGAAGGGCTGCTTTGGCAAAAGGAGAAACGCTGTTTCCTGGGATTAACAGCAACTACTGCAGCTACTGTTATCTGGCTTTTGTATTTTTGCTGGCAAAAAGTTACAGTCCTGCTTTATTTAATTCCAGTCAGCCAGGCTCATTTAATTCTGTGCTATAGTGGAGTCACGTTATTTATGGCTGATAATTGTCAAACAGAACAATTCATGAAGATCCTGTAACAGTGGATTCCTTCTTATTTCCCTTATTTCAGTCTTGTGTGTTCCTTTCTTGTTATCTTTAAGATCTCATAACCACCCACTCATTTTTCTACTACCTTATGTGTTACTGAAGACCTTATTTTTCAATGCCTGTTTTGGCTGGAAGTTTGATGCATGGGAGAAAAGTTCCTTGGAAAAAAACCCTGTTAATGCCAAATGGCTTTAGAGGGATAGGCCATAGTTCAGGAGCACTTCAATTGTTGAATGTGACAGCCTGTATTAATACATGATGTTATATTGGTCTTAGGATTTGGATGTAATTTTTCCTTATTGACATGTGGCCGATTATCCAGGAGTTTGCACTGTCATGGATAACTATGAATATTTTATGTTAATAAACCAAGGATGCTCCCAGGTTGGGTCACTAGTCAGCTAAGCTGGGACAATCACTTGAGTGGTTGAGTTTTACAGTACTTTGACTTAGTCTCGATCAAAAGTTATAGACCCAATTTTGCAATGTGCACCGTTATTATGGGACAAAAAGAAGCTATATAGTATGTAAAGAAAAAAAAGCCCCCTCCAACAAAAAAAAACAAACCCAAAACTACCAAAAATAACCAAACCTACAACTACATAATGTAAACAAACTCTCAGCAAATGTATATCCTATGCCATATCACTGCCTTCGCTGCAGATGCACAGTGTGAATCAGTAGTGCTGGTTCCAGCTCCTGCAATGATTCAGTCGCTATTTCTTTTCTTTCCTTTCTCTCTTTTTGTTTTTTCAGCCTGAGTGTGGCACTTGCAGAAGTCAAGGAGAAAAAACATTTGGCTTTGGCAAGCATAATGTGGGCAGAGTATAAAATTCCATCCGCAGCTGTGCCAGCGTGCTTCAATCCTGACTTACAACATTTCCTGCTATTGCCGAGCTGGGCCTGTCTTAGCGAGGTTGCCAGTCATGACAGTTTTTATGGTGGTTTTGTGCTGTGCACAAATGGGGACTCTTATGAAAGCAGCAGACTAATTTTAGTTCATGATCTGAAGTTTTGAATCCAGGTCTGCAGAAGTGAAAGATTAGCGTGCATTAGCTCACTGAAAATTTGAGCCCATTCTCCAGCTGGACTGTCTTGACCACCTGCTGACTTGTTGATATGGTGAGAGATTAGGTTCTTTGGGTCCAATTCTGACCTCATGTACCCTGGTGTAACTGAAGTGGCTTTTGTAAAATCCATTTCAATCATTTGAATTAGACTACAGCAAGGCCTTGAGCTGCCTGCTTTTTATTATTCCAACTAATACTTGTAGCACATTTGTTGTTACGTAATTTTTTTCCTTCAAGTTTCTCTGCCTACTAAGCCATTCTTTACCTACTAGTCTTGTTTTCCGTTATACCACCCTGAAATAGCTTTCTCAGTTACCTGCCTGCCATGGCCCTTTATTCTTTCAGTGATACAGAAACTATGTAGAATTCCATGCTCATCTTCTTGGTGAGCTTTCTCTGCTATAATCAAGTTTCATGGCAATAATTTAGAGACAAGATAGAACATCCTGGTTTCTCCTTGCTTTAGAAAAGGAGAGTATTGGTTGTATGAGATAGTTTTGAAAAGGATGCCATGATTTAGGTACCTATTTCAAGTCTTCGATACTCTGTGTAAGGCCTGACTGGAATTTGCCTGTTACCAGTTTGACACACACTTTAAGCAAGTCCCAAGACTTGCTGGGAGCAAGAGCAAGAGAGACTTCCTCTGGTAAGTCCCTGACCTGGAATGTCTTCACTTCCTTGCTCTGACGTGGATTTCCTCTGTGCTTTTGACCATATCATTTAATTGCTCAAAGCCTGAATTTTCTTATCAGTGTGCTGTCTAGAGATAACAGTGCCTCCTTGCATCCAAATAGCACTGGAAATAGGTGCATGCCAGCACACAAAGACCTTGTTGATTCAGGATGATTAATCTTTGCATGCCATCAACTCCACTGACTTGTCCCGCATTTACAGGGGCACTCAGGTGGATTTTCAGAAATGAATTGCCACTTTTTCTGGGCTGTTTAGTGGCCAGAAGAAAAGAAATGTGTCAGCATGCTATTTTTCTATAAAGGCTGCTTTTATACTGCTTGCAGTGATGGGATTGCTTATTTCTAATTGGTTTTTAATTTGGAAGAACTAAGATGTATTCGTGTAGAACAGAATAAAGATTTAAATTCTTTTATCTGTAAGCTGGCACTATTAAATTAGACGGTATTTCCTAAGACACATTCCCACGTAAAGACTTAAAACCCCTCGTTTTTGGCCTGAATATAATGCAGGTACCTGTCTTGTTTTCAAACCTGGATGAGGAAAGGGCTGTAAAAGCCTCTCTGGAGCTGAATGCGAGGGTGCCATCTAGTGCTTCATTAATCAGCACATTTACTGCAACCTCCCCACTTCTGCTTCCTCCCGTGTGCCTGGTCTCAAAAGGCTTCCTTGGAAAAGCTTATTGCAAGTTCTGAAGGTAATAAATTGGTGGTGAATGAGCCACCTTCTGATGACTCGAAGTGCTGAGGAATGGCGTGGAATAGAAAGATGAAACAGTTTTCCCCCAAACTTTACATGATTTGGGTGAATTACTGTGAAATCCTGGACTTGAGTTGCAAGGAGAACATTACATACGTGAATGTGAGAAGTCACAACAGGTTGAACTTAAAGGGTACCTTATGCACAAACATAACGGATAATAAAGGATAAAAACGAAGAGATTGAGACACTTGTACTGATACAAAGGCAGCATGAGTAAAAAGAGAATAAAGCTATCAAACCTCAATTAAAATGAGGATCTAGGAGTTTGGGAGCTAATCTAAACTAGAGGAATCTCTCGAGTCTTCAGTATGATGTGGAATTACAAGTTTTGCAATCTCTCTGTGTTTTGATCCATGGGGAAAGGAAAGAAACCTGCAGAATTGGGAGGGGAAAAGTAATGGATTTATTGTGTTTAAACTCTGAGCACATCACAGGTTGATGTGAATTTAGCAGCTCTTTATGTTTGTAAACACTGCTTTTTCTTGGGGGGATGTGGGGAAGTGAGTGGCTAAATATGATTTAATGGTACAACATAAATAGCTGGAGTGAAATACAGAGATGCCAGGTTCCATCTTCATCAGATGTGATGTCACTGCACTCTGATAATACTGATTTTGAAGAACTTTGGACTTTTAAAAATGAGCCCTCCTGTGGGTGATGTTGGATCTGGGGGTGATTGATGTGCATTAAAGCAGAATCTTGTAAACAACTTTATAAATATGGGTACAGCCTTTTTGTGCTGTACAATGAAGTTGATTGCGTTCTTTTTGAAAGGAAATTAAGATGCTTGAAAACTCTGTAAGAGCCTGTGCCACCTCTGATGTATTTTTACATCTTTTTAACAAACTTAAAGGAATCCAAAACTGCTTTTCCTTCCCCTATTGAACAAGTGGCCTCTGAAGCCCAGATTGAAAGCCTCCCTCTGATCCGATATCACATTTCTATGTGTTTGCTCTTTGGCTGTGCTGTTCACATGCTACATTTTCTCCTTCTTATCCTCAAGGAAGTGGTTTCAAATAATGAAGTAAAAGCCCTTCCTTAAGAGAACTGATCATCAGCCCAATTAAAGAGGAGCCTCCCCTACCTCATCCTGGCGAGCAGAGTGTTTTTCTGGCATAGCAGCTCCCCAGTCATGCCAGATAACCACTGTGGGATTTCTAAGGCCCTGATGGCTTTTGAAAAAACCCATACAGTATGTGAGCCATTAAAATACTGGCTCTACAACTGTTTCCCAAGTAGATCTGTGTGGAAGCAAATGGCATCTGTTGCATTTTGACAGTCTTAAAGCTTTTACTTTAATCTCTTGTGCTGCTTAGAAATTTCCTATTACGGGATCTCAAAGTATCTTATAAGCACTAGTGAATTAAGCCATGTAGCTTGGCAGAATCTCACTTTGTAGTTACTTACTGAGTAGTTACAAGTGAATCACTTTTCACAAATGAAAAATAGGAATTAAAGTACTCGGATGATAATTTATTTGGCACAAGTCTATCTTTTGTTCTATCCTGCAAGAGCTAGCACAGCAGGGGCACAAATCTAGCCTCAGTCCCTAACTGCTACCACAACCCACTTACTGCATTGAAAGTGGTGCTGCTGCCTTTAGCAGTGGTGGAATGAGACTTTGTACTCTGATATTGTGATGGAGCATCATAAAAATTAATTGGAATAGTATAAAATAATGCATATCAGGTAGTTTTGGTTTAAACTTCTACTGTAGAAGATCTTGTGCTTATGCTCTGTGGTGGTGAATGTATCGCAGATAGTTATGATTTGTTTAACATCCTGTCCCCAACAAATAGGCAGAATTCCTCATCTGTTTGAATCACTTGTGGCATTGCATAACCCTTGAGAAGTACGTGGATACTGCTTTCAGATAACAGTTCTTTTGGAGCAAGTTACTGAAAGTTATGAAAGTCAAGGTTGAACCAAGGTTCATTCTCAGGAGTGGAGATTCTCATCATAAGAAGGGAAATGAAGGAGACACTGAATGAGTGAGGACTTTGGAGCACTGCTCAACAATTTGGCTCTTAACTTAGGTCAAAAGGATTTATTTTTTTTAACATTCAACCTACGTATGAGATTGTCTTCAGTGTCAGTCCCTGTTACATGGAACATTCACTGTGTAGCTAAGAGATAAGAGAGTAGGTCTAGTGAAGACTGGGGCATTAAGTCTTTGTTCAGTCTGTGTATGACAGAGGAGATCTTGATTTGTAAGAAGAACTTATTCATTAACTTCATTAAATGTAGTCTTTGAGCTGTACCATCAGGTCATTCACAGCTCTGTGGGGAAGAAGAATGCTAACAAGAAGATGGAGCAACTGAATGTCAAGTGTATTGTGAATGGTTCAAGTCAGGCCAGAAACGATGGTGCAGTAGCTCTCTGTGACAGGGTTTGTGATGTGTTATAAGCCATACAGGCATTTGCATGCTTTGGCCTGGGCTTCTTCTGTATGTAATGAGAAGCATTTATAGCCTTTCAGAACTTGTTTCAGGATGGGATTGACAAATAGAATATTCCTGCTTACAGGGAATGGAAACCCCATCTTTTTTTTCTTGGAAGTTCATGTGATGCGTTCTGTCCTTCAAGGAAAGGCTACTTTTCTATCTTGTCTTTATCTTTGCTCAAACCCAAGACTCTTGCTTGGTTTAAATTTCATGATGACAGACACCAAGTCTCCTTTCTTTCTCTTTATGAATTCAGTTCCTGTGCTAAAAGATTTTCATGGGAGACAGGAAATGGTGAATTTTGGTTTACGCAACTTTCTGTTGAAAGTCGCTGTGTATATTGACACTTGTTCTAGGTTGTATGTTGTTTCTTTGGAAGAAAAATAATTGCTTTTTTCCATCTCCGGAAAACCACATTCTATTAAAGTTCCTATCAGGGAATACTTTTTACTTTACTCTTGCAGGTGAGACATTACCACCACTAGTTAGAAGGGAAGTGCCCATGGATTTTGAAGGGATAGCATCCAAGTGTGACTAATGTCTTGCAGAGGATTCTGAGAGCAGCTCAGCTTAGATTAGATATTGCATTGCTTCATTTTGATGAATTAATAAAGAGATGGGGGGTTAGAAGGAAATTGTATCTCGCACAGATTGTTTAATGCTGAAAAATCCCACGGCGCTTTGTGGCAGCTGTTGAACACTCATGAAAACTGCCCAGCTTTTAACTGCAGGAATCAAAGATGCCATGGAAGGGGAAAAGTTACCTAACTTGAAATGGTGTGAGACTTGCACCTTTGCTGTCCTGGGGGGTTTGCTCTGCTTCTGCATTTTGCCATTGGAGTGAATACTGCTTATTTCAAAGCCTTAGTGATGGTGGTGGAGGTGGTAAGATGGATGGAACAAAGAATGCCATGGGGTCAGTAATTATTATCTGCAGATAGCATGAGATTTATTTTTAATTCTAATGATACTACCTTTAGCACCACAGCATTCTTAGAACCATGCTAGGGCACTGGCTGAGCACTGAGTTGGAAGAGAAACTGCAGGGCATCACATTGATAAAGAACAGGTTGGAACAACATGAGAGCTGCTCTGGGAAAGGATTTCAGCTAAAGTCAATGGCATGAAGCCAGTGCTAAATTATGGCAAGCAGCCCTAGTGTAATAAGATTCAAGCATGGGGGAGATCCTGTATTTTAAACTGCTTAAGTCCAGAGGGTACATCAGGAGTGTGTGTCCTTGCAAGGACAACTAAAGTGGGTGAATCAGAAGCAGTGAAGTGGTGCCACATTATACCAAAGAATCATTAGTGACCTATTTAGCTTGTCCTGTTAAGAAATTCTGCAGTTTGGTGGGTTCTTCTTTGTGTGTCTTATTTTCTTGAATTGAAAAGAAAGGGTAGATAAAAAAATAATCAGAGATACTGTCCTGAGAGTGCTCCCTAATTGCACTTGACTCTATGGTCCCTGCAGCTGCAGACATTACCAAGCTTGGTATTGTCTAGTTGCTCCGAATGGTGTTTTTTCACTGTTAGTACAGTTTGCTTTGGCTTGCTGATGAGTCGATATCTATGGAAAGCCACGGTGCCCAGCCAAAGGCCTATTTTTGTCCTGAATCAATATAGCTTTGCAAGTGCAGGTCCAGGATCAACAGAGATTCATGGAAACTTTTGCTGTGTGCTCAGCAGCGAGGGCTTTGTGCTCTCCAGAAATTGCTTTGTCTTTCTAATCTGTGCCTTCTGAGTAAAGCACAAACCAGTAAAGGGGGAAGTGGCGGGGAATGAGACGTTCTGGCACCTACAGTCTAATCCCTATTGAACTTTCCCCCACTTGAGCTCAAGCACAGGTGTGCAGTCAAGACACAGCTGCTACCAGATGGCTTTACATTTTCAGAGCTGTTATAGAAGAATCCAGAATAACACAGAGAGAAAAGACGCCCGCCCGCTTTCATAACTGCAGAGAAAAGATGATGTGCTATGACTGCAACTTTCTTCTGTTTTAATGCACAACTGCTTTAGAATAAAGGTGAAAGCTTATCCCACTGGGGAAAGCTAGGCATGAAGGACTGGCTTGTGTTGTAAAGCACAGAACCATTGGGATTCATTTGGGAAGGCAACCTAGACATTCCATGGCCTTTCTGTAATCACCAGCAGATAACTGTCCAGCCTGATTCTCACAGGCTGATAAAGCAGGTTGGTCCAACCAGTCAGCTGAATCCCAAAGCATCTTCCGGGCTGCGTTGCTGCTTTGTGGATGGAAATGGCACAGGCTGGTACAGGGGTTTCTGCATTTATCTGTCTTGGTGCTGACACTGGAATTATTAATTACTCCAGATAAGGTGAAAAGCCTTATAGCATAGGACCTTGTTCTGTCCAGTGAAAAGCAAATGCCTAGGGAAAAACACTGCAATATCATTTTAGGTTTGCTTTCCCAAACATTCTGGCAAGAATTTGAGGAGTCAAGAACTGCTCAGTTCAAGAACTGAGTTCAAGAGCAGCAGTTCAAGAACTGCTTCAGACAGATTGTACTTTACAACCCTTTGAATTTCTTAGGTTACCTTGTCTGATCTTCCCTTCAACCTCCTGAACTTGAAGCACAGACAGTGTCTTGTTGCAAAGCGTTTGCTTAACTATAACTGCTGAACTATAGGTTGTGTACTGTTGAAACCAAGGAGCTGTGTAAAACTGAGACCTAGCAATATTTTTAACAGGAGCCTAAATTCCTGGTGTTGAGCACGATGGAAGAACTTTCTGGCAAGATGAGAACCCTGATGCTTTTTTTGCATGAGCTGTCTTGGGAGCCATCAACCAAGTGTTCTGAGATCTTCTTATTTTATTTTAACTTATAGCCATGCTGAGAGTACACTTGTAAGAGTTTAACTGTGGACAAAATGCTTTGTTAACCCTTGCATCTTCCTTATAAGTAAACCAGGAAAAGCATCTGTTCATCGCTTTTATACATGGGATATGGGAAAAGTGAGGGGACAGCTTCTCACCTGTTGAAGCTGCTCCACTTCGCATAAAAGCTGAATGTCACGGTATTGTGGAAAGGCTGAGTGAGTGAGGCTCTGCTTTGGTCGCTGGGCTCTCACATGAGGTGAGATGAGCATTTCTGGCCCTGCCAGCAGCACCATTTGGGTTTAGTTACAAGGCTGGTTTGGGTGCCTCAAGGGTAGGAGAGAGGGATTCAAAACCTTCTGTGACAGTTTCATGTACAACTGTTTGAACAGGAAAAAAGATGTGTGTGTGCAGTGGGAAGGGGAATTGCAAATGACTTCCTTTTGAAATAAAGCAATGAACCTCTGAGGACTCTTGGAAATTCTGTATCAGGATGTGTTTTTCTAGTAGCAAATAGATTAATGTCCTCCTGTAATAATCTTTGGAATAATTCATTGTGGTAACATCCTAAAAATACACTCAAATCACCGCACATAAAACTGGTCCTTCAAATTTCAAGCCTATGTCACAGTGTATAGGATTATGTGCCATAATAACTTATTATGAGAGAAAAAATATGGATTATGACAGATTTAAGAAAGACTTTGAGACTGACCTAGCAATGAAATGTCTGATGCAATTCAGAGTGAATAAATGCTGCATGAAATTATGCATGTGGGGAAATGATAATGCTACCTGCGCATGTAAAATGGAAGGAAACAAAAGATAGTGGATATTTGGGCAGTGGCACCAAGGGGTTCAAGTGTTTATTACCTCTCCTAATACAAGGACTAAGGCATATTTTGTGAAGCTAATAGAGAGCCATCCAAATATGAGATAAGGAGGTTCTTTAGATGATGGGTAGCAGACCTGTAGAACTTGCAAAGGAATGTTGTGGATGAAGGTTGTGGAGATTTTGGAAG
>JBCJKH010057878.1:0-35244 GCA_039877255.1 Loriculus beryllinus
CCCCCCCCCCCCCCCCCCCCCCCCCCCCCCCCCCCCCCCCCCCCCCACTCCTCAACAAAAGAGAAAGAGAAGAAAATGTTCTGAAAAGCAAGCAAATAAATTGTGTCCCAAAATCTCCAATTCTATGAAGATACCCATGAGCATCTTGTCCCTTGTGGGAGGAAAAACCTTGCAGGAACTCAATTTGCTGACCTGGGCAACTGCAGATGAGTAAGACTTTATGGTGACCACTACTACAATGGCATTTTGCCACCTAGGAGAAGGGATGTATTTACAAGGCTGTTTTCACACTTGATTTGTTCTCTGAGGTCACTGAGAAGTTCAGGAGGAATGTAAAAGAATCATAGGAGGAGGAAAATGCAGAACAAAGTCTCACACAACTGTGAATGCTAAACTTAAAGAAAGGTTTTCAAGTAGTTGGGGACAAAGAGAAAGATCAGTAAAATATTGACTCACATATTCACAGTAATGATAGGAAGAACTCTGAGATCTCTTGCTACAGAAACACCATGAGACATCCTTGTGTGTAATCCATATATTGTTGTAAAAAGCACGGGGACAGGAAATTAAGTTTTCTTCTGACCTTCTTGACTTGAAAGCAGAGGGCATTCCACCTTACTAGAGGTGGTATCAAAGTCTATTTGACAGATAAACTTTACCTATGATACCTCTAATAGACCAACTTTTCAGATTTCTATTCAGATTCAGAGAAATCACTATGGAAGTGATCACAAGAGCCTCAGGAAAGCCATGTTGTACAATGTACAAGTGCAAAAATAAATCAGTAATTTGGTGCATGACACAGTCAAAATATCTTTGGACTTAGTTTCGCTTATACCAAACCAAGATATCTAGATACTTGCAGCTGCTTCTGCGGTTCACAAGATAGAGCAGGATTGTACCAGTGCGTGCATTATAAAGAAAATCAGATAGAAACCACACTATGATAAACAATGTTAGTCATACTACTTTCTTCCCCTCATTCCAATGCTTTAAAAAATCAAGCAAATGTATATCATTCTCATTTCACACACACAAACAAACTGGCACATGGAAGTCAATTTACTCAAGATCAAGACGTACGAGTGAAAGTCTGCTTCTCAGAACCCTCAACTCATTTGCAAGAAATATTACATCCTATGTCTAACCAACGTATGAATTAGAGCCAGAATAATTGATTCTGTTCAGAAACAATAACGTGGTTTGTACAGGCAGTTTAGAGAACATGAGTGACGTGTGTTTCACCAAAAATCGACAGTTTCCTGGAGACTTCAACTTCCTTTACACGCAAAATTTCCTGCATGCCATTCACCTTCAGTGAAACTTAGTCAGGGCTTAGTCCAACTTCATTACAGTTAATACAGTTTCTTCCTACTTAGAATCAGCCCTAACCATATTCTCCCTTTGCTTTGATCACTATTCATACTGAAGACTACAAATAATTCAACATCTAATGGTAGAGGAAACATAGAAAGCTTAATCTATTGCACTAAAATAAAATTTCCATGCCTTGTGGTACTACTGGATGCCTTCCTGCAGGGTTTGTTTTGTCAGTTTCAGTTTTAATTAAGAGCAAACTCTGCAATGTGTCTATTTACTTCAACCCTTTTCTTTCCCACTGAGCTGTATCATGCCTCCTTCCTAAGTCTTCTGGAAGGGCTCTGCATACCAGGCTAGCCTAGTGATAAAGATAGCAATTTTCTACCCTGACTCTTTCTCATGTTTGATTACATCATTCTCTCTAAGATAAGTACGAGTGTTTGTTAACATAATAACATTACTGTTCAATTTTAGCAAAGCAATTAAAGATGTGTTTAATTTGAAGAATCGCAGTTGTTTTATTGTCTGCAATTAGGTATATTAACTTCAGCAGGAGTAGTAAATAATAATAAAATGCCTTGCTAAACTGAAGTCTTTCAGAGCAACATACAGACAACAGAGCTGCATGCTTTTATTTTAGAAATTCAGCATGATTCTGATGTATCCAGTTATTAGAGTCACTTGCATGCTTGTAACACAGAAAAGATCTTACATTATAGCAATAGACAGCATTTTCACTCTCCACCAGCTTGGTTTCTGAAAAACACATGCTTAGTTTGCATGAAAACTCTTTTGTTTCGACTGGCAAATATTAAAGAATTAATCTACTCTGAATCAATGGGGATGCCTGCCCAATACACTGGTAAGTGGCAATATCCACATTTTCTTTCCCATGGGATAAATCTGCTGCTTTTTCAAATGAATGCATGATGGCATTGTTAGTGCCAAATTCTTACGTAAGTTATTAGATGCTTGAACACCAATGTTTGGAAATCCCTTGTACACTTAGAATAGATGGCTGTCAGGTCTTGTAAACTCCAAAGCAAAGCTGAAACATTTATCTGATCAGAAACCCATTTATTGAAACTATATTTTGTGACTTTCAAATGGTACTGCTATTATATAACAGGAAAGCTGGAACTAACACTACAAAATCCTAACGGTCCTTCCCTACCTCACAGAAATCCAGTGGACCAGATCCAGAGTTCATCAGAAGTGACAGGCGCTTGTCAATGCCAGCATCAGTGGTCACTGGGCAGGGAGAAGGGTAAATGACAGTGATGCTGGAATTTCAAATGGATTAGTGGACCCAAGCATAGCTTGATGAGGAAAGAAAGGAGCGATAAGAAAGTGACAAGAAAGCTCTCCTCCCTGCTCCATTGGGTGATGTCTCCATTACCTGTGGTTTAGGGCTACAGTATTATGATTTTGCTTGTGGGGGATTTCTGGAGGAATAATAATAAGGCTTTTATCCTCAGTGTTGGTTGTTCAGTGGCTGTTTATGTCATTAAAGACCAGAGAACTGAGCTGTAGCATGATTTCAGAGTCCCACCGTCTCAGGTGGCCTCTTGGTCAACATCATTGTTTAATGCTGTAAGATCTGTACTTTAACATTTGGGTACTTGAAATTTCCTCAAGGCATTACAGTGCTGCATATTCCAGTATTTACTGAAGAAGTACATCAGTGTTTCTGTACAGCAACCCAACAAGTAGAGCTATTAAAAAATAATGTTCATGCTGCTTTTATTTTGGTCTATGAATAAATATATTTTGCAACTTCTTTCCAAAACAAATGTCTTTTCTCGCAAGGCCTGCCATGTTACATTGCGTCTCTGCACATTAAAAGTTAAAAAATTATTTATCCTGAATTGTTAAAATTTTCATTAATGGCAATTTATGTCACTCAAAGAAGCCTCCTTGGGAAGAACATGGCATACTTGTACAGACCTATTATGAGAGTTGTCAGAAACATTTGTCCTTATGAAATATAAATAGACAGTATGTTAGATGATTTAGTGAGGGATCTCTTATTTATTTAAAAACAAACATGCCTTTCTTTTTTTTTATTTCTCATTTCAAGAAACCAGGTCATGTAGCTCAGACAAGGAGGTTCTCAGGCTAATGATAACAGATATGTAAATACTGCTTCAAACAACTTATCCATCTCTCCAAACACCCCACATCTGCAGGCTGAGTAGGTCGAGCTGCCATGAGCGTGGGGCTATGACCTGACCTGGGAGGGGAGGTATCACCTCCTCCTTTCTCCACATCCTATGAGGATATACCACTGACTTAGCAAGGGCTCACTACACCACCTCTCCCTCCTGGGAATTTCTAAAGCACCCACTGCTATAGCACGGAAACACTTTTGGCTGGTGTACCATTTTCCCAATAATCACAGACCCTGCTGCCTTGAGATATCAGGTGAATTTATCCTGCAAAAATGGGTTGTGCTGCCTTTGAATTAGACTTGGGTGGGTAAACAAAGGTAATCTCTTTGTTCTTACTAATTACAGCTTAACAAATCTTTGTGCAGAGCTTCACAGTGATGCAAAACTTATTTTCTACTGCTGAGGTTTATAGCCAGAATCCATTTCAGGTGGACATAAAAATCCAGCCCAATATTTACCTGCCACTGGATACAAATATTACCTAGTGAAGTCTGCACTAGTGTCAGAGAGGTGGATAAATCCTTCAACTTTGTTAAATGTGGAATAAAGGAGAGAATAACTTGAATTAAATTCCTGTGCCCACTTGAAATGATGTCTGGCTGTGCCTCTGTACCTGTGCCTGATTTTTGCATGAAAATATTCTCTTTGTCCCTATCTGGTGTTCTCCTTCAAAAAGGAATTGAGTTAAAAAAGAAGGCAATAATGTAAGATTTTTAAGCAAACAGTTCAATATTTCCTTTAAAATGTTCTCTGTATTCAAGAGCACTTTGATTTCTATCTTTTTTTTTTCCTCCAGGCTTTGAAACTGTACCTCTTTTAAAAAAAGACCATCCCTGATTTTAGTCTTTTGTTCCTTTATGAGCTTTGTCCCTGACTTTTAAATGTGGAGAGAGTTGAGAGGCATGTTGTGAGAGGAGAGAAAATAAAAAAAGTAGGGAAAAAAAAAAACTTGCAAACTGTGTTAAATACACCTTTTGTTCATTACGTTTAATATAACATACGCTATGAGGATTGATATTGAATTATATATTAATTTCAATGCTAAATAACTCTTCTATTTAAAAAAAATCCCTTAGTTTTGTTATAATGTGCAGTAATTAAAAAGTGAACCAAAAGAGGAGGCAATAAATCAGGGTGCACAATGCAGTAAAAATATTATAATTAATATTTAACATACATTTTGATTACTTTTAGAATAAGTACAAGAAATATCAATTAGAATATATATTCAAACTTTGCTGCCTTTTCTCCATTATACTCTGGAAAGTGGCTATTTTTAATTCTGGATATTGCATACAAAATAATACATAGTCTCTAATTAAATATAAGGCTGCAATTCAATTGAGAGTTTCTGCTGATGTCATAAATAATAAGAGCACAGCTCGAGGTATCAATGAATGGCAGCCAAAGCCTGAGATTGAATTACAACTTCAGCATTCAGTCTGTGGATCTGTATTGTTATTTGTAATAGATGGAAAATGATTATTATTATTTTTTAAATACAGACAAAAAGAAGGAAATTTGAATTCAAAATCTGTGGCTCCGTGGTAGAAGATTAGAAGTCTTGTGATTAGAGAATGCGGCTTATTGGAAATTGAAATGTACAAATGTGCCAGGCAGCAATTCTGTAGTTGAGGCTATATTTGGTCTCTTTTTGTTGGTTTTTGAAGCCTGTGGGCAATTTTTTTTTTCCAGTGGTATAGTTCATACCTACAAAATCGACCGTGGGAGTCAGTTTCAAGAGTTTTGCCTCTGCCTCCCCATTCTGTGCCCAAAGCCCAGTGCAGAAGATTCCTTGCTCTCTCCCTAGCCTGGGGGTCCCAGCAGGGAACAGAGATTCCAGAGGCAGACGGTGCTGCAAGGGTGGAAATCAGTGACACCAAGTACTGCACCCTGACCTCACTTGTCCAAGGAGCCTTCCGCCCCTGCAGTCTTCTACCCCCTGTGAATTTTCTGCACAAATCCCAATTATTTATCATTTCCATTCAGGATGAATAAGGACTATACACTCATGTGGACTTTTCCACAAATAATGACTCCTTAATAACCAGAAAAATTTTTATTTATGTAAGATATTGGATTTCAGTTATGTTATGGCAGTAGAAAGAAGGTAGTTAATCAATATGAAGGCTTGCTTTCAACAGATTGCACAGCACTCAGCATGAAAATATCCCCTTCTGCTACACCACAGGTCACTCATTTGTGTTCTAGAGCCATTTTTTTCATGCTTAGTCCATCCATATAGCCATGAAGATGTACACCTCTCCATCTAACTGTCTGTGGCATGCAGAAAGCAAACAGTTTAAAGGCGCTAAAACGTCATGAGTCCTGAGCAAGGACTGATACACAGCTCTAATGCTATAAGCCTAAACTGATTCGTTATTGGTTTTAAATGAGCTTGTCCAAAATCCTTTCTCATTACTCCTTACCCTGTCCTGGCTTTGTTTGTCCATATTGTTTGAGTTAATATTTCCCCCAGTCTAGGAAAAAATAATAGTTCTAGCATGGAGCCTTATCTCTTTGCCCTGTACTATTGCCCACATGGAGGTGGTATAAGGTGCCCCTTCCTCCCCTGGGTAGGTCTGTTCTGAGCGTTAGATCCCTATCTTTCAAGAAGAAAAAAGGTTGATGGTTATAGTCGGTAAACATGTGGCTCTCTACATCTCGCTTGCTACAGTCATTATGCCCTCTGACACAGGCTGTCTCTGCCAAAACCCACAGGTATTTCATTAGAAGCTAAGTACACTGCTGTCTAAGAATAAGTATTTTGTCTCATTTAGGCTAACATGAGCAAAGAGCCAAGATACTGTGAACACATATAATGTAGCTTCTTGAAACAGTGATTTCTCTTTATACAGTAGGGTTTTTCAGTATTTTAAATATCCTATTGCTCTTAAATATATCGATTTTATTGCCTTTTTCCTGAAAAGAGCTATTTCCCAAACAGTCTTAAACCATACAATAATAATTGTCATGATAACCTGTTTATGCCTTCCAGGTGATTTTTTGAAGGGCAGAACATATATATTTCTTCCAGATATTTGCAGTTAACTCCAAATAACCTGTAGAAATTTTGATGGGTCACATTCAGAGCACCTGAATAAGCATTTGGGTTTAATAGTGCCTGCAACTGACTATGTAGACATGGTCCCAGTATTTTCCAAAGAGGTTTGCACATGGGATAGAGAAACCTTGAGAGATCTTATGAAAGTAGACATGCAAGCAGTGAAAAAAAGGTGCAAAATACTGATTGATCCTTCCTGACATAGGATACATCTTATTTCTTTTCATCAAGCCCAACACATGCAACATAATTTACTACTGAAATAAGCCTGACATAAATACAGATACTTTAATATTGCAGATAAACAAGTACTTCATTTGTAAAATATATGCTTACATTGGTATGGAGATATGTTAGTCCCAGGGTGATATTTAGGAAATGCAGACAGCTGTCTCTGTCCCCAGGTATGCATAACACAGTAATAATAATCTTCCTCCATGATAAGCTGCTATAGGTGTCTTAGTTACCTCTTTCCTATGTCTCACTCGATTCTGAATTTATCAGGATTGCTTTTTCTTTTTTGTCTTTTTTGATTCTGGAGATTATTTCGTTTGGGCTCAGAAGGCTAAGTTCTAGGATTTGTTGCACAACTCCTGAATTTAGGCTTAAGTTTTTTTCAACAGTGAAAGGGAACTTTTTAACAGCCATATCTCTCACCGTCTCCTCTTATCCATCAGCTATGCTCTGACATATTGCAGAAGCAGTTCCCAGAAGAAAAACCCAAGTCCCAGCTCTACCAGCAGCAGCTCAAGTTTAACCCTACCTGCACTCACCTTCAACCTTCACATGCGAGGTGGTGTCTTCAGCCACTGCTGCTGACTTCGGTCCAGCCAGGGCTTCAACTGCAAAACACATCAGTAAGAAAGAGGTGTTAGATGATACATTCTGAGGCTATTTCATCTCCAGATGGAAGTAGCACTTCAAGCAAAATGCAAGCAGAAAAATCAGGCAAAACAACCCAATGGTCTGTCACCCTGCAAATAGCTGGTGCTGCTTCAGGTTGACATGCATCTGTGCTTGGAGGAGAAAGGGCTTGGAAAAAGCAGTGCTTCTCTCTCTCCAAGATGGATACAGGATAAAGGGAGAGAAGGCAAAGGAGGAGAGCTGGTGCATCTGACTGGGTGTCAAGGAAAGTAGACTTAATCTGAGAGTGGAGAGAAATGTGCACTAATCCAGTGGTGCAAATTCACAGATGGGTTTGGAAATCTAGAGGAAAATCAGCCTGTCAGGCACACAGTGAGCTCCTGGGATTATGATGAGTTTCTCTATTGCTATTGATTGTTGTCACCAAAATACATCTGCTGCTTTATGCAACTGAGGCTTCCTATGAAATGCATATATAACCTCAATGATTCTTATAATTACAGGCTGAAAAGAACTTTGCATATTCATGAGTATCACACCATTTGTCACAGCTGTAGACCTCCAGTAAGCAATGCCTGTGATTAGGGTTTTGTTCTTCCCAAGTATATATTTTTCCATGAACCCTTATTGGTTCTGAAAAGTTATGATCTTAACTCTCCGCTCTTGTCAAACACAATTTTCTTTCTTTTTGCTGCCAGCAATATGAATGAATTCCTGCTTCTATAGCCAACAACCAGACTAGCCGGAACTGGAATTTGCATTGATGAGGCAGTATTTTATTTAACTAATGTAACAACCTACAAAAATCTATAATTGGAGTGACAACAATTTTATTATCCCAAGTAAAGGGCTACCCATTCATTTTGTCCTCTGTGATTTAAGACCACTAACCTCTAGCCCATACCGCTCATAAACAAACAGGTTTTGTGGACCTTCTTAGGTTCACAAAAAAGGTCAAATGAAATAATAAAGATCTGGTATGCTACAGGATGTACTAACCATTAAGCAGCAGATTAAAGATTGAAAGTTTTTGAAAGCTAGACAGCCATGTATGAAATCTAACCCACCCCATGGACATTTCAACATAAAATGGCACTAGAAGTGAGAAAAGTAGACTTTTTTCCTTCTGAAGCTATATTTTTCTAACACAGAAGACAGAGAAGTGTAATCAGTCATGGTCAAAACCCTGCCAGTGCGTATTACTTATTTAGCCTCATATTCCAGGTGACTCACAACTTGTCTACCTGCCAACATCTGAAAATAATAAGTTATAGTAAAGTTATTAACTAGAACTATGTGAACTTTGAAGTAGCTAAACCTAAATTAAGTATAAACATACAAAACAGCCTGAGGCCAATTAATGTAATTTGGGCTCAGCCACCTCACTCAATTCTTGTTTGTTTGCAGTTGTTTTTCTCATTCTTCCTCATATGTGGTCTGAAGAGAAGGAAGATCTAGAAGCTAATCAGAGGCAAAGATTGCATCTTTCCGTTCCTTCGATCAGAAATACGTGGTCACTTTTCCAAGAAACCACTCTCATCAAAGAGCCAGTTTGCAACAAGCCCCACACGCTCATCGCTTCTTATCTGCTGAAAAGGAGATCTGCACGAAGGCAGATGTGTACCAGCTGAGAGCACGTCTTTGGGAAGCCTCATGGCCGGGCAACATGTGTGGTTGGAAGGAGAACCCTGTCCTTCTCCTTGCTGTCAGATATAAATTGCATGCTGGCGGCTTTGATGACAACATGGTGCTCCCTCCAGAAGCTTCCTCTAAAGCTGCTCAGAAAGCTAAGCCTGAAAGCAGCACCAAGGGAATCACCTCTTGCTCATTTTTCTAAAGCACACTGTGATCTTCTACCACCGATGGGGCTCCCCTGCTATCTTAGGTAGGATGATAACATGCCCAGAGATTACACAACACTTCAATGTTTAGAGAGGTTACATTGGCCAGGCCATTTTTAGTATTTTAGAGGTTTGAAACTTAAAAAGTGGAGGGGAAAAAAATGTGCTAAAAATAAGCTCTTGATTAGGTGTGGGAAAAGTGAGGATTTGAGGAAATCTCAGGGCTGCAGCCCCAGCACAAGGTAACAATAGACACAAAACACAAAAAAGCATCAGTGCAGTTAGCTTGTAAAAAGAGGAAAATGCACAATAGCACAACAGTGAGTTCACCTATTATATAATTGGAGGTTGTGTGTACATGTGCAGACAAGATGACAGAATAAAAGGCCTCCTCTAGGAAATCCAAAACTTGGCAGCTTTGGCCAGGTAGAGTATGAAGCGGGCAGTGTCTAACAACAAAAAGAAACAGTCTGTAACTAAGGTTTGAATCAAGCTACAGCTCTCATTGCTAAACAGCAGCCAGTATTACTGCTGCAAAAACCATAAAAACAAAGGGAGAATAAGTTTGGCACGAGAAATAAGGCACAGGGAGAGTAAGGCAGAAAAAGAGACACAGCATTAAATATACCAAGGCTGAGTTGTGCATCTAATTTCATACACGAATAATTTGGACAGCTCTGCAAAAGGCAAGAGGATTTCATTCACACGGAGTTTCCACACGTGCCTTTCCTGGGGAGCCAAAGGAAATCCAATCTGTCTGACAGGAGGGACATGGGGCAGCCCCAGTACACTCATCCCCCACCACCTCTGTTATTTGCTTTGATAGGTGGGAAGGCTTCCCAGAGTCCTCCATGTTCCTTCCCCAGGGTGGCCAATGCACTTGAGAGAGTTAGTGGGATCTGTTGTCTGCATGCATTTTGTTAGCAGTATAAAAGAATCCTTTGTTTGGGGTTGTTTATGGGGATTTTTCTGACCCTTAGAGCTGACTACATCCCAGACATTAGCCAGGTTATGTGAATGTTTCACGCAGCAATGAACAGTGATTCTGATATTTTTATGATAATATCATGAACTATTTCTACCGAAGGATGCCATACTTAGTGTATTACCAGAGAGGTGGCTCCAGAAAGATACTATTGGCCATTTTGGTAGAAAGAGTCTCTGTGAGCTCTTAACACCACCTGTCAGTCACTTCTACTCCAAAGGTGTCACCACTCTTTTCACACATCTTTGCTAACCCATATTTAAGAAAAAATAAATAAATCAGAAATGCTTTCCTTAATATGAGTTGAATAGATATAGTAATCCTTTCCTTGCTGTCTCTTACTCCTACTGCTACATCTTCTAAAGCTCCCCAAGGTCTAACAGAAGATTTCCACTGGACCCACTTGGTTTAGCTGTTCATAAGTGCACGTAGACTTAATGGAGAACAGCATGAGCAACTGAAGTGAAAAAACAAAAGGCATAAAAGACAAAGCGGTAGAGCAGTCCCTTGTGATACTTTTGGACAGATCAGATGCCCATTTTGGTGTGATCTTTGAATGTGAGCAGGACTGGGACTGGGTTATTCTCCGTTTTCCAGGGTGGTGCTTTCCGCAAACACTAGACCTGTTGAGGTGGCAGTCTTACCATCACTGACATGCAGCTATTTCCGTGGTAAAAAACAAATCCGTTGTAACATGCAGACACAAATGTTGCACAATGGTTGAAAAAGGGAGTGACAAATATCTATGCCACAGAAACAGCAATGGAGCAGGGGTGGTGTTTCTTCACTGTAGTACCAGGTATTTACAAGACTGAATGTGTAACTCAGCCTGCAACCATGAGGATGTCTTCCCTGAACAGCCATAGTGTTCAGTGAGTTAATGTGGAACAAGCTGGGGTGAGTAATGGTGGTGCAGAGCTCTGCATAGGCTCATTTTCTGCTCCTGCTTTGTGCAATAGGTATAAGCACTCCCTTCCTCTGTGGAAGTGCATTACCAAGAGTGGTCACAATTTCCTGTAGTTCAAGTCAACTGAAAGTGAAGTTCTTACATACATTCATAGAATCCTGGTAGGACTTGGACATCTCCTAAAGTGCCCATTACAGGAATTTGACAGCTACAGCTGAAATGCCAGAAGCTACCTGATTTATTGCTGGCCTCATGCACAGTAATTTCATGATGTCACGTCATGATCCACATATATACACGCTGGCCATAACAAAACTACAACCAAAACGATCAACTAACTTGTTTTCCTTTTCCATATCCACCAATATCAGTTACATTTCTCTGCCCAAATGTTTCGTATTTCTAGACTGGAAAGTTTTTAGGAGCACTTCTTAGCTGTGTATCAATATATGAAAAGAATATTAAAAATGCACTAATAGAAACAAAAACATACCAGTTTTGATTTTTGGGTTTGTTTTTTTTTAAACATTTAGTATTGTTCTTTCATCTGTAGGACTTTCTAAGTCATCTGATAGCTGTGCTACTGTGATTTTGACCCTGAACCTTTAACCAAGTCAATGGTGAACTGGTCAGTCACAGTGCTCTACCCCATCACTCTCACTGCACATGCAGGTTATATTTTGAGATGTTACTAGATAATTGTAATTTTCTTTTTGATCAAATAGAGTATTAACCCTCAGATTATTAATACATAGAGACAAATGTATCTCATTGTTGATGTAATGAATAAAAGATACTTCAAAGCTTATAATTTCTTTCTATTTTAAAACATATTATACAGTAAATACCTTACAGATGATGTATGTGCTCATAATTGATTCATTAGGTATTTACCCAAACATTAGACACGGGGTAATTAAAAACAACCTTTAAATATTTAATGTCTTGTGCATTGTGGGCTGTGTTTCAGTACCTAAATGATTTCAAAACTCTTCTCCCTTCACCCTGTCTGAGACTCACATTTTTGATGCTGACTTACAAGCCAAGAGGTTGGGTTTGGGGTTTGTTGTTGCTTGTATTCGAGCCAAACCAGCTGACACAGACACAGGAAAGCACTCTGAACAAATTCCAGAACAGCTTCTCCTACCCAGGTTTCTTTTATTTTAATTTTCAAACTGCATAGGAAATTCAGTGCATTATTTTGGGTCTTTTATTTTAGCAGAAGGCTTTGTGGCTACTGGTGTTGAGACAGACCCTCAGGAGAACACAGGTGAGGTTGTAAAGGATAAGGAAAAAAGGAGGCACTTTTTTGAAAGACAGAGTCAAACTGACATGGCAAGCAAGCGCAGACCACATCCCAACCAGGACTTTTCTGTAAACTTTTTGCACCATCA
Source organism: Loriculus beryllinus (assembly GCA_039877255.1). NCBI lineage: Eukaryota > Metazoa > Chordata > Aves > Psittaciformes > Psittacidae > Loriculus > Loriculus beryllinus. The sequence goes on from JBCJKH010057878.1 coordinate 12,547, forward strand.
GCTAAAATCAGCCACCTCTGAAGTTTGGCCATGTTTAAAATCATAGACCCAAAGATGGTAGTTTAGACCTCTTCTGTAATGTTTACCATTTCTTGTCAGCTCCTACAGATATGTAAATACTTGTATGAGCAGTCCACTGGGTACTATTTGCATGCATAAAGCTAAACACACAGCATTGTTTGCAGAATAAGAATATGATTGACAAAGTGCTTATGACCCTAAAAATGCATGAATGTACCAAAGGGCATCAACAGAGAACAGACCAGCAGCTAGGCAGCTAACCTGTTTAGCTTCTATAAATATGACTAGTCATGTGTTCCCATTTTTAATTGCCTAAATATATTTGCAAATCTATCCATTAATAACTGAAGTTTAAGCTTTGGGGGCATATTCTCAAGAACAACTTCTTTCAGATCTTTCTGCAAAGATACTACTGTTTTCAGGAGTGTTATTAAAGTCCTAGCAGGTGCAGAATACAAATCTGTACTGGTGAGGGGTAGAAGTCTGTTCATTCCTATTCATGAACTGTGTATTATTTATACGATGTTTGTGGGCTCAGCAAAGCTGAGGATATTTTTTAAATAAATGTTTATGTTCAAATAACTTTGCTAGTCTTATCTAATCTACCTTCATCATCTTGAGTGCTGTAGGTGATTTTAAAAGTTTGCAAAACATTCTCTCATCTGCTTTACACATTGATTTGGCAAAAAAATATAGTGATTTGAATATTTAGGACTTCTGACACACAAAAAATATCATGATACCATCGAGTATCTTAAATCTTCTGCAGAAAAGTATTTGCAATCTATCAGTGGAAGGATTTTCCCCTCCCTCTGTTCCTACTCAACCCCTGACTCATTAATCTCTACTGTCTTTAACAGGCTTGTCCACTCCAGCACTTCAGAGGACAGGTAAATGTTATGCTTTTCATTTCCCAGATGGAGAGATGGGCAGCACGGAATAAGCCTTGCCTTCCTTTCCTTGGAAACTTGCACCCATTTTAAGGTCCCCAGAGACAGCTGAGGGGTAAGTCCTGCCAAGATCTAAGCCTGCTCAAATTCCTCATGACCACAAAGAAATGGCATGGCACTTGGGTTTGCTCTCCCAACGGTGCCCTCACCACTGGAGCATCCTTTCTCTCCCAAATCAAGTTAAGAGTCACTCTCCTACGAAGAAAATTCATTTCTTACCCTTACTAGTCAATGTTGGCCCTGTGGCAGTGAAGGCTTCTGTCCCCTCCAGAAAACTATGTTGTAAGCTTTAATCACATAACACAAGATGTTTTCATCCAAGCTCAAGTTTTTTTTAATCTTTAATTCTTTTAATTCTTGGTCCCACTCCTCCCTGCTGGCTGCAATGAGCTCTGCAGATCTGCAGGGCACTTTGGCAAAACACACTGGCAAAGTTCTTTGCCTGTGGATGTGAAATGTGCTGCCGATGCTGAACACTGGAGCTTACTATAGCCCCTCCCAAAGAAAAAGGGTACCCTGGTAAAATACAGTGTCATTGCCACACTACAGCTGTACTTACACTGTCACTGAGAACCCTACAGATCACATCATACTCCCAGGTGACAGTGGTATGGTTTAGTGTGCAGTGCTGGCAGTACCATTGCATGGAATCACTGTAACAGCCACCAGCAGAAAACCCCTCACCAGTGACCAGGCACTGCTTGTCTTGATTTCTTTAAACTAAATATATTTTATTTTTTTTTAATTCAGAGAAAGGCCCAGGTACAAAATCAGTTGTAGACTGGGAAGAGCGGGAGGTGGAGGGGGAAGATCTTAATCCTTTTTTGTAAAGGAGGTCACACATATTTGGGTGTCAATTTATATGAGAAGTTTCACTTGACATTACCTGATGTGGTCACAATACTTAAACCTACCAGCTGGGATTTATAATAGAAATGCCCACTCAACCTTAACTCTAGCAACTTAGCTATAGCAATACAACACATCATCACTGGACCTACTCAAGCCGCATTTTGATGATCTGGCTTACTCTTAACATGCAATTTTTAGCGACTGCCAAGCATCAGGGCTCTCCTGATCGTCAAAATGTTTTGTCTGAGCATGGCTCAGACTTGCTCACCTCATGAATGTTGTCTTGAGGGCTACTTGGAAAAAAAATAGCCCTTTTTATTTAAAGCAACAATACACAGGAAAAAGAATATATAGCTTAAGAATAGCTACAGTGATCATAGTGTTCTTTTTCTTACTGACTGCACACATGAAAATTGCTCTTCTTGCAGGAAGCCTTTGCTACTCCTTTCAGACCTTCCAAACTCTGCACCCATGGTTCTCAGCTAATGAAAAAAAGAGTTGATGACTTGGTGCTTATTGTGCATTGGAAGGGGGATGTGGATGTGGAAGGAGTGAAACAGGCCTCTATGGTCTTTGGAAGCTGGCCAGGGATGAGGCCACTGGATCTATATTTAGGAGGGGGTTTCACTTAATAGGGCTTGCAGCTGTGCATAGGTTGGGGTGTGAATTCCATCTTTCCCGGCATACAAAACCAAATTTTTATTAAAGAAGCAGCGATTTTGAGCCCTTCTGAAGTACCCTATCATTTTCACTACACTGTTCGTCTGTTAAGACATTTATATGACACATCTAGGAAATAAAAGCTATCAATAAATCCTGTGTTTTGAGTGCACTGATACAATGACCAATAGTGTTAATAACCTGAAACAACGTGAACAGAAACAATGCTTTGTACTTTCTTCACAAATGAATGTTTAAAAGTATCAATCCTCTGATGACTAGCGTCAGAGCTGGAAACATTATTACCTCTGTTTAATACATAGGAAAACTTGGAACACAGAAAGGCTTTGTGATTACCCAAGAGTCATACACAGCCATACCATACCCTTACGTTCAGATTACAGTGTAATGCCAGGGCAATATCTGTATTTGTGCATGGCTCGATTTAGTGGGACCCTGAGCACAACCTGATGCTCTCCAAGTCTTCCATTAGCTGCCCAGACAGGAACTGTTAACATCTCAGTTTCTCTCACACTGGTCCAGTCAAAATTCAGTGCCAGAGTAAAAACAGGCAGTTCCCTGTTCTTAAAGCAAATGATAACCTGGGAAGAGAGGACTTGCCCAAATGTAAAGTCTTTATTTTATGGATTTTCAGTTTAAAGAAGGCTTCAAAATTTATTTTTTTTCCCATGTGTTGGTTTTTACTCAATATTTGCACAAGCTCACAGTTAAAAGTAAGAACTTGTGCTCCATCTTTAATTGAGATTTTTCTCTGAATCTTTACATATGGGCCCAGTCTTGCAAAACATTTCTGCATAACAATTCTCAGACATGACCTTTTCTGCTAAGCCACAAAAACACAACCATGAATTGTGGTGCTCAGTACCCTGTCTCCTGTTTCTTCAGCATGCTTTTTCTTGGCCTGGATGAACACGCTCTTACTCATTTGCGATACTGCCACAGAGATCACTGCTCTAACACAAAACTTAATCACTTCTCTCTTCTCATTGCCTCTTCCAAACTAAAAATAAGTTGTTTGTATTCACTAAAGCCCTTTACAGCTTTAGTTTCTCTTTCCCACTGTCTCTAGCTTGCTGTTAAAATGTACTAAATACTCTTAGTTGCAGCCTCCTTTGCTCTAGTTAAATTTTCCAACATGCATATTTCTGCTTTTCCCCAGTCTATCCCCACAGGGAGAGAACCTCCTCATAAATACCTAAAGAGCAACCTCCTCCACTCAGTTATTTGTTATTCCTCTTCACCAGCTCGGCAGTGACAACAGGACCAAATGAAATCTTTTTTCTCCTCCTGTGTTTGTGGTCTAATAATGGCCGTATGTTGACCATGACTCATTGGATACCTATGTATTCTCCCTGGCAACGAGCAAAATTGCTCCGTTTTTAAGACCAGACTAGATTGGGTTTACCAAGGACAACATAGAAACAGACCAGACTTTATCCTTCTTAAAACATTTCACTGCTCTAACTGAAAACAAGAGTTGTAAGCACTTTGGGACAAAGACCATCATTCTATTTCGCATTTCATAACACCAAGCACAGGAGAGTTCTGGTCCTTGCCTAGGACTCCTTGCAATAGAAATAAATAAATAAAATAAACCAAATAAACCAATATAAAATAAAATAATAAAATAAAATATCAGCTGTTTGAGTGCCATAAATTTCTGCCTTTACATGTACAACTGGAGAAATAGCAGCATACTCCAATACGTACCTATTAGACGTAGTAATGCAAAGTCATATACACACAATGATCACTATTAAAAGCTTTTCAATTTTCCACTTCCAAAGATGGTTCTATACAGAAATGAAAGCGATGCAAAAATAAAGCTAATTATTCAAAACCCACCTCTCACAATATCACCTAAGTTGTTCAAATTACCTTACTATAACTACTTTTTTTTTTTTTTCAATTGGCTAAAATATCTATTGTAATATTTAGCTGTGAACAAAGTGCAGAAATGAGGGGCTTTGAATTGCTTCAAATTAACGGCTATGAAGTATGACTTAAATGCTTTTATTCAAAACTAATTATTTGAGAGCAGGTATTCTTATACTTCTTTAACAGCAGGATGCAACATTTTTAGCATTATGAAAAAGAAGCTTTTGCCGTGTAAACTCACGGGGTGAAATCTCATCCTTGATCTTCAAAGTGTGACAAAGAGCTATTGATTGGGAGCATATTGTCATTTAAATTACAATTAGGGATGGGTGAAAGGTGGTTATTCAACAATTCAAATCTTTAAAAAAAATGCTGTCAAGGGCAACTTAACCTTAACCTAAACACACACTTTTAAAAACTTCTGAGAGTTTCAAGTGTTTCAGACAGCAACATGATGTGTTTAAAGCTACAAATCTGTACATTTCAAGAGTAATATATAGTGCATTTTATTAATGGTGTAATTAAAAATGCCCTAGTGGAATGCTTTAATTCCCTGCTGCCGTGAAGCACACATTTGCTCCAAAACTGAGAGAGGGAGGTGGAAGGGGAGGTCTTTGCAAATGTTAATCAAATTGTATCGCTCGGTTCATCTTGCTAGAAGAGCTAATAACGTGACTTAAAATCCAGATCCAATTTCTACTATAATCAATGCATGCCTTGTTTTCGGAGGAATTTAGTTTTGATCTCAAGAGCCAAGTGGAGAAGAGCACTAGATTGGATCTCAAGAAAGCCAATGCAATTTGCAACTGCTGCTGACCAACTGGCAGCATTCAACAAGCCACCACTTCTGTCTTCGACCACCTCTCTCCACCTTTCCTCACTGAGAAAGCCTATATGGACCACAAAACCACCTGAAGGCATCTGTGGTTGCAGGTATTTTCAGTCACTACTGAAGCTGCCAGGGAGAGAAGCCCATGGTCCATGCTGAAATGTGCAACTCCATGAGATTTTGCCAAAAGGTCAAGAAAACGTAACAACATTCCCTACAAACAACAAGCTCTGGGATACAACCTGCCACAGAAACATTTCAGGCCCTTCTTGGGGGTCTAGGTTCATCATGGCACAAATACAAGCCACAGTGACAGCACCCAGCACTGTGTCATCTGGCAGTGCTTTGGCAGGGTGAGGAAAAGGCTGTGCCAGTTTCTGATGGGCTTTTCTTCAATCTCATTAGTCAGTTTGAGTTCAAGCGGCTCCCCCCTTTCAGAGAGGATTACGCTGCCCTGCCAAGTTAGGAAGAGCATTCCTAGCCCTGCAGGACAAACAGCTTCCCAGACCTGTGTTTATTTTCTTGGATGGCATATGTAGCCCATTGTGTGATTAGGTAGCACAGCAGGGTTCAGCAAGTGGTATTTCCCAGGGTGCTCTGGGCTCTGGACGATTGCCAGCATAGGGATCAGGGAGGAATGTTTTCTTTCACTATACACTGGTGAATGTGGCAGAATTCGAGAGGTTTTGACTTTCCTCTTTAGCACTCAGGAGATGAAGACTCCCTTTTTGCCACATATACAGTGGGAACTTTTTCCTTGCCAACTTACTACAATCTAAAACTGCAATGAAACCTGTGGATCCTGTTATCTTCAAGTAACTTTGCATCAGATTCCCTGCGGGCTTTTCTTCCCCTGTTGTATCAGTGCTTCAGTAGAATGGGCAGAACTCGGACATCTCTACCAGACTGTCTCAGCTATTCATGCTCCTGGGGCAGCACAGGATGTGTGGCACACGGGCAAGGACTGTAGCTAAGGTCAAGCTTCCCGTATTTTGAACTTGCTGGCACAGACCAGCTGCAAGAGGAGGAGGACTTATTTTGAACAAAACCCCTACTGATCTGTTTTGGGAGTGGTGATAATCAGAACATCCTATTTAACTTTTGACCACAGAGCAAGGGAGAAGAGCCAGCAAGGTTTTAGGAAGGAGAGCTTTTATATGTTTCTTTCTTCTGATCTGTTTTCACACTGCTAAGTAGTAGAAAGGAAACTTTCATTAAAATACAGTAATTACAACATTTGAAGCTATTCAGTTGTCCAAAGAATGGTAGGTAGACTCTACATTTCTGGGTATCAAAACTGTCATGACAAGTAGTGTCAGCAACAGAAAAAGACGCTGTATATATCTCATTCTTAATTTTAATAAGATCTCTTTCAAACCCTGCTACACTAAAATCTCTAACTAAAATAGCCAGTTTTATTGAGAATAGTGACACATGGCTTAAACCACGAGACATGGCAACAAGGTTTGTACGGCTTGAAGGGTGAACCGGGCTCAGCTGGCCTTTGGTGACGGGGGCAGAGTGTACGTTCACTGCTATCGGACTTCATTTCTCCAGTTGCATTTAACTATATAAGTAGATGAAATTGGGAAACTTGCTGTCTTTACTGATAGCAGCAATTCTGTGCATGCTAATAGGATTATTTGTCACCAGGAAAGTTGCTTTGCTTTTCTGTGCCCACTGCTCTCCTCTCCTATGTTGCTGTTTATTGACAGAGTTCAGTATGAATTTAAGCAGAGAAAAGATAGCAAGCCCTAGATCTCAGCAAGCTGAGATCAAGTTTGTCAAGATAAGAAGTAGCTTCATCTCATTCACCAGCTATGACTGGGGAGGGGGAGAAGTGATGCACACAAACGTTACTTCCATTTGATAAACCAAAGAAATCACATGAATCCAGTTTCCGTAAATTTTAAAACACAAAGCTAAGACCAGGAAAGAAAGTAGCAACTGGATATCTATCACAATATTCACAGGTCACTGAAATACTGTGACTTGATATACTGTGAAGTACTGGAAAAGTACTAAAAGAATATTGTTTGTCACTGCAAATAGGCAATTTACATTATCATTGCTTTAAACCTCCCAGAACGCATCATATCTATTGTATAGGAAATAACAGAGGCCTCTTATCAAGGTTAACTCCTATTTTGTTAACCCAGCACTTCGCAGGGTAACATGAAAATTTAGAGGCAGAACAGTTTTTCGATAAAATGTGTGGAAATAGAATTCCTAAATGTTTGGAGAACGAGCACCCTAGAGGCAAAGGTAACTCGGGGATGTGAGATCCGTCAGTGCCGCCTTGTGGAGGCTTCAAACTGCGACCAAAACCCTGTTTACTCAGGCTAATGGCTCATTTGCAAAAACCTGCCCAATGCAGGGCTCTTTCATAACATTTCTACAAAGCAATTCTGCAGATAATAAATGAAACAAAGGCAAAGGAAAGCTGGATTTAATTCCGGATGTAATCCTTACTTAGGGCAGGGTGGTACACTAATTCTCACAGCTACGAGACCAGTTTTTTTCCAGCCACGCAGTTGCAGAGGTCTTTTTTATTTTCTCAAGAAATTGTGTTTCCGGTTGCTATCACTAAAAAAAAAATCAAACCATCAACAAGAAAAACAGTAGGGAAAATTCAGTAGCTTCACTCCCCATCAGTGAGTGCTCTGTGCTCCTCCTTTGTCCTAGGGCACTGTGCATGCTTCACCTGAGCAGGTTTTCATGTCAGCTCTCAAATTTCTCTGGTTTGAGTAAGCTTAGCAATTGCCCCTCTCAGTATACCTTTTTTTTCAGACTTGACTATAATCTGAATGAGCAGATGAATATGAACTTGCATTAAAGGAATAATATCCATTCTAATAAAAAAAAGAAAATATGTGGGGTTTTTTTCAGTCTCTAATAAGTTTTAGTTTCAGATAAGTTTTTTAACTAATATCCTATTTGATCTTTAGTTTACCTGAAATCCCTTTTCTTAGTTCAACAGACACAAGTTATGCTGATTAATAAAAAGATACCTTGGCAAGATATTTGCTTTATACGGGACTTGAGGCCCTCTCATCTAACTCATTTTTAAGGGGAATCTTTTGGCTAGATGAGTTGGGCTACAACAGAAAAATGAAGGTTTTATAGCCCTGAGAGCTTTGATTCCTATTCATAAATATGGCAGCAACAATATTTAACATTTTCAATCACTCAGTTTCTTGGGAGCTAGGAAAGTGTTTATATATATATATATATTATGTATATATATATGTGTGTATGTATATATATATATTCATAACCACTGCTGGTTCATTCAAGATTTTTCACAATATGTATTATTCTCATGGGATGAGTAGCTGGATAAGTGGCCACAAGGCTTCTGAATTATCACCCCTCCATGCACAATATATTTTGCTTAAGTTATAACCACATAATTTAAACTGCTTACTTAAATTATAAAATATTCCCAACCCCAAACCCAGTACATTTGCATTAAGTAACATTAATGCAGGACTGGCTTACGCATTCCAAGTTTTTGTGGTTTCCCAATTAGTCCTCCAGTAACAGTATCACGTTATCATAATTTTAAGGTGTTACAAATATGATATCCAAATTAGAGATCAAATTCCCTATATTATAAGCTTCTTCCTTGAGGGCTTACCAACCAAACACAGACTCAGCAAAGATGGAGATGTGCTAAAATGCTTGTTCTTCATATTCAGTCCCTAGTTTCATAGTGGTAAAGAGTGACTCTAAAAAAAGTCAGGTTATGAATACCCCTTAGATGAAAAAGGTTATTCCTGGAGAGCAGGAAACCTCTAGAAGCAATCTTTAATTACCAGAAGTTATCAAGTGGTAAATTTTCAATAATTTCACTAACATGAGCTTATACAACTGAGATTTACTCAATTCATTACTAGCTTACATATGATACCAATTTCACGTGCAAACTAACCCTCAGTGCAAAGCCTAAGTCAATGGAAACGGTAGAATTTCATTTACTTTTGCACTGGAAACGCGATGCTGTGACACAGAGCCATGCAAATAAAGCCTTCTTCACCTCAAGATTGGAGAATATTACTGAAACTTTCATCAAACAGAATAATGATTTCCATCTGTAACCTAATTCGGATGGAGCCTCTCCCAGTTCCTGGTAACTTGCTTTCAAGACACTGAATACTGTAAATGTTTGGATTTTTTGGCTGCCCAAACTTTAAAGGGAAGAGAAAAGAGCTTGAGTTAGCATGTCAGCCCGAAACAGCAGAGGTTAGAGTTTTAAAAGATATATAACATATCACTGAAATGAAATAGAATACAGCTGTATGTTAGAAAAATATACCTGCATCCATTGAGTAAAACCTCACACAACAAATCAAGCTACATGTAATCTCAGAATGCCTCTGGTCACACTCCAGCATGTATGCACTGCACAGGTGAGAAAGGAACATTATATGATCCTTTTTCCAGAACTACCACCCATTTCTGCAATGAGACTTCTTGTGCACAGCTATGCAGCTCAAAATTTTAGGTAGTAAGATGGTTTCTCTTTATCCAAACACCAAGATGCTCCATCTAGATGCTCCTTCCTTGCAGCGAAAAATACTAAGTAACAAGTACCAGCCTCATCTGACAATATTTAATTGAACTTGGCATTGGTTTAAAGATTGATTAGGTATGTAGAACATCAAAGAGTAAACCTCAGAGAATGAAAATGAACAATGACATTATTTTCTTACAGTGGGTTTAAGAATAGGTTGTATTTACAGAATATTTATGACTCATGTAAGTACTCATCCAAACACAATGGTTTGTGTCCATTCAAGAAAAAAATAGAGGCAAAATTTTAAGTCTAGAATATTCCATTAAGCTCATTTCCAGATACGTGATTTTACTCCCAACTTCTTTCTCAAATATACACACAATTTGCAAAAACCCAAATGTTTCCTTATTTCAATATTTTCAGACTAACTGAAGAAAAATACCCTTGCAGAATTAAAAATGATAATTTAGAGAAAAATATTTTTTTCTCCCGCTTCAGAAAAAAAAGGTTCAGCCCATCAGACTGCTGTGTTCAGGATCATACAGGATCCTATAACTCACTGGAGCATTAAGAACAGCAGCTTCGAACAGTCTGGCACAAATACACAGTATTTTTAATATGGCATGGTTTAAGGGGGGAAAACAACTTTGCAGAAGTGCTGGCATCTGAGAAAAATGCTATCATTTTCCAGTGATATCTGAGTTTACAAGTTATCATAATGTAGTTCCTGTTAGAAAATTGTCCTTTCTGATGGTTTGCCTGCCAACTTCCCACAAATTGGTCTGAACTGGTCATTTCCAGAACGTTGCTATAGACTTTGCCCCTGCAGAGTCTCAAACACAGTTTTTTAATTCCGTAGGCATACAGAGAAAAAGGAAATATAGTGTGAAAAGCTTTTTGTTCTTAGACCTCTTGCTCTTTTTCCTTTTATTATATATTAATATTATCATTAAATATCAATCACTCAAGTTAACCTGTACACTGAAGGAGGTTAACCTGTATTTGAAATGTCAGTCAACAAATTGCACAGCTATCACCACAAAAATATAACATATTACAAAGCTCCCTCCTTTCTTTGCTCTTAGGTCATGCATTTCTACAAACCCCAAACCCCACCACGGCTATCAGGTTTGTATTAAGGGAACCACACCTTTCACCTTCCTGATAAAAGCAGTATTTACATGAGAAATGGAACCAGCAGCCCCAACCTCTGCTAGCAGAAGCCCAGCACAGAGATTGACCATGAACCCCATCTCCGCTACTGGTTAGGTATAATCCCTACTAAATGTATTCACCCTGTTTCCTATCTGCACCAGGACTAAAGATGACTCCTGTGGGAATCTCAGCAGCTGAAGGACCAGGTGCTCACTGCTTGGATAATTGTTTTGTAGCTGTCACAGCTGGCTGTTAACACTTCTCTTGGCCTTCCAGCTCTGTGTACAGTTGACTGCACTGTTTTATTCTCTTAGATGTATTTCTTTTCTTTTTCTTTTTTGATTCCTGGTCCACAGTTCTCCATGATGGGGAACACAAGTTCTTGGAGGGCTGTATATACAATGCTCTTTTAAGGTTCAGAAAGCCTTCCCAGATGGCTGTATCATATTTGAAGACTGTATGAAAATACATATAAGATAAAAACCAGCATGCAACTTTATTTTTCACCTTCGGTTTACCTTAAGGTCAGAGAAATTTTGCAGGAGATTCTCTTTCGGAGAATCTATTCACCAACTCATATGCTTAAACAGGGGATCTAAAACGTTTGGCCCCATAATTTCCATCTTTTTCTCTGTGCAATCAGTAGCACTGTTAATACCAAGGCAATCATTTGTATATCTAATACTGTAATCGAGGTTAATTTTTTGTCAGGTAGCAAACTAAAATGACGTGGTAGTTATTAGCTGGCTCCAAAAGAAAAAAAAAACCAAACTAACTAAAAAACCCCAACCAACAAAAAAAAAAACAACAAACAACCAAAACCAAAAACCAAACCCCCAACCCCCCCCAAAAATATAAATAGAATATTTAGAAAGCTAATGATTCTGAACAGAATTAATACCAGACAACCCACAAAATATAGAATACCAGCTTTGCTCTTTTCCCAGTGCTTTCCACACAAACTTGCGTGAACAGGTCAAAAAGACAGCTGCAAACTTGAAAGCAGAAAGGAGATCATCAACTCCTGATAGATCCTTTTGTAATCAACAGGTTTTGGGGATTTTTTTTTTTTTTTTTAACACAAAGAAATATTGGCTCAATTTGCTTTTCAATATAACTCAAGCTTCCTTCAGTTTGATAGCATAAAAAGGTTTAGCAAATTCAACACTCAAGCAGTGATGGTTTCTGCAATGCCCCAACATAATGTCATTAAGTGCTCAACAATGACTTTAAACATGTAGCTTTTGGAAGTTATATGTCTTTGAAGTTTCATTAATTAGTCATATCATCGGGAATGTATGGCTAAAGTAAATTACAGTGTTTAAAATATCTACTCTTTCAATGTGAAAAATGAAAGGATCCAGCTACCTTGTCTTTATACTAATGAAGATATTATTAATTGGTTTAGCAAAAACATAGATCTAACCATAATGTGCAACAGTTATTAAAGATAATTAACTACAGATCATTGGTTTGAAACATCTAGTCCAAAATGATTTCTGAAGGGCACATTATTCTATGAGATAAAATAATTAAATTTCTAACAGCTGCATAAGACAACTGTGGCATATCTAGTATTTTAATTTCTTTTGTTCTATCCTCATGGTACTCCTCTGGTTTAGGTTTTGAAAATGCTACGAGTGTTTCACCGTGAACAGTCTGTACAGCGTGTTAGACTGAAATATTTCATGTCTGAGAAAAAATGATGATTGAAAGAAAAGGATTAAAAATGACAGCACAGCTAATAATACACACACGCACGTGTGCACGTGCACACACACACATAAAGTCAGCTACTTCTCTTCGAAGGAGAAAAGGAGATGATAAGAATCAAACAAAGCAGAGGGTTAAATATGTTTCCATTCTAACATAAGCTACACAAGTCCTGCTCAAACTAAAACAGCACATTTGCAAATTAAAGAGAACCTCGAAAATGAAGCAATGCCAAATACTTGTAGGTTAATTAATAATGGAATCATACACAGCCACAGAAAATCAAGCAAGTACAGTAAAAAAATAAGGTGGTGGTGGGGGGGGGAAGCGGAGGAGCTGGAACAGAAATCTGTTTATTAAAACCCATATGTTCCAGGTCCTGAATTTCTGAGCTCGCATCTGTTCCGGTACCATTCTCAAAAATGTTTGTGGTCAGTATTTATTATACATGCCAGTACTGGGCTCATCATCAATCTCCTGATCTCTCTTTTTTGATAACAGTAACCTACAAATGCTTTCAATAGCCTGGATCTGCATTAATTAGAGCTCTGTTTGCTTACAGCATTAGATTTCCCTCCATGTTTTGTAAGAAAATTTGTGTCCCAAAATATTTCTCATTTGCAGCAAATTTAGCTGCTTCAGCAGAGAGTGAGATTTAGACAGGAAAGGCAAGGAGGCAGGAAATAACACAGTTCAGTCAAGATTAGGTGTGTTGCTAGCTAATGTTGATTTAGCAGAAGAAAGACTGAAAAAAAAGACATTACCCAGTGCCCCAGAATTCATACAGTACAAACAACAACAGTCTTTGTATTATATTGTGTTTGATATTCCGTATTTTACTTTTATTGGAAGAATTTTATTTATTGGGGTCAACACCTTCCTCTGTGGCTTGAGAGGAAGAAGTTATGAGGACCTCTTAGGCTTTAAAAATATTCTTTTAAAAAGTCCCTATTAACAGTGGCATCATTTACCTCAACTGCTATACATTAACGTTAATTGGGGACAGGAGCTGCAATACATCTGTAAATAGAACTGGGGGTAAAACAGGCTTAGAAGGGTTACCAGTGGTATAAAAGAAAAATCAGACCATGGCATTTTAAAATAGAGATATTTGGAGGATAATTTTGGGTGTTCCTTGCCATGAGGTACAATCCTATCCTGCAAGCGCTTGAGGAGATAAAAAACACATGCATTACTTTCTACAATTTTGGGGTCTTCTATGGGGCCAGTTCCCTCCCACTTTGTCAGCACTGGGCTTATGCGAATGCTGCAAAGTGCTCTCAGATAAACAGCATTTTATGCTTATTTGTGGATGGTAAGAAAAAGCAGAGGAAAACAGGGAAGGAAGTCCCTCCCCTCATGATGGTTAGCCCAGGCAAAGTGCAAGTGTGGAGCACCTAGATGCAGGTGCCCAAAACCCTTAAGTGTGGGAAGTGCGCATAGGGACCTGCCTGTGCTGCCCGTCGTTGCAGATCTCCTGCTTCCAACCCAGAAATACATTTCCTCTGAATATCTTGTGTGTTGGGCTTTTTTTTTTCCTTTTTTTTAATTAAAGACTCCCAGACTAACACATTTCCCAGTGATCTTAGTTAAAAAGCCTACAGAGGATTGTAGAAGAAAATGTTACTGCAAAAAGGAAGACTTTTCTTGGCAGGGTCCCCTCTCGCTCTCATAACAGCGCTGCGGTGTGAGGCATGCTTCTGCAATCTTTGCTGACCTATTTGTTGATGTATTTCAGGTAGCCAGATGTCCTGGCACTTTAGGAATTCAGAAGAAAATGATATTCAACTGTTTGTCCTGCTTTCGGAGCAATCAGCCAGCTGGCTATCCACTGCTCGCTTTCAGTCCTCCCTCCCCCACCAAAAGCCTCCAGGTCAATTGCTGACCCACAGCACATCTCTCCCTACCTTCGAAGATGAACCTGGGGTCCAGCTACATCTGTGCTGAGGCCTCTCGTTGTGTGTCTGGCACACAATGAATGTGAGGCTCTCCAAATGTCAGAGCATGCCAGCTGATGCACATTGAGATTTAGAGCATCACAGATTTCATTGCACAAACAAACGCTCAAGAACTTGACAGGGGAGTTACCGCCTTTGCAAGGGAAGGAAAACTTGCCAAGGGTGATTTAGCTACAGGTTAGGAGACCACTGAGGAGAGGAGTAATGAGGAAGGCTAACCAGGCTCTGGGTGTAGGGGGAAACAGAAACACAAGCAAGCAGCCTGCAACCAGGTAGATCTCCTTTCTCACCCTCCAAAGGCTCCATCTTTCTGGCATTCCTGTTGCCAGAGGAAGAAGTGCCCCCGTCCTGCTTTCATCTGCCAAAATTTTCTTGTACCAGTGTGAGCTCACCCAGCTAATGATGTACTGTGCCTTGCAAGCACAGACATCTCATCTGCACCTAAGCATGATGGCAAAAATCAGTCAAAAAATCTTTCTTGAAAATTATTTCTTTCATCAGGGAAACCATTTGGTTAGGTTAAATGACTCATATCCCAAAAAGAATCACCAGCCCAACACATCCTAGTAAAATTCATGCTGTTCTCTGCTCACTGCTATACCTTCCACCTTTTCCACAGTCCTTCAGACCACCACACACTACCTACCCACACATCCCTCTGCCTCTTGCACATGGTTTGGCTGTTGGTATCTGCAGTCCCAGGGCAGTAACATTGCTCCAGAACCTTGCCCTTGCCAGGAGACTAACCAGCACCCAAGTCTTGTAAGCAGAACATAGGGTTTGGCTTAACTATGTGTTTCCCTTTTTAACATAAAGCTCCATCCTGCTCCAAGCTGCCTCAGGAGACCAGAAAGAAGCAGCAATGAGGATGCAAGGATGCTTGGTGAAACGGTCTGGGCTTCAAGTGGGCCTTAACCCCTCTTGTCTCTCCACTGCTTTCTCTGCCAGAGGGTCAAATTAAAGGCAATATGGTCTGGCAAGAGCAAAGCCCTGTTTTCTGCAAAGGAAAGGAACAGCTGCTGAATACCTGGAACAGCAAATGTCAACAAGGGCTCCATTAGCGTTCATTCAGCTAAAGGGCTGGATTTCCCTTCCCCCCAGTTGTGTAACTCTAATTTCACTGACTACAGTGATTCCACCAGTCTAATTAGGCCCCCAGATAATAGTCAAAGTACTTATTATGTTATCTTTTCACTGATTTTATATTATACACATTTGTCTGTTAAATATAATGATTCGATTTCCCAGATTTACAAACTTCGGTTGGCAACCCACTTAAAAATCACAAGCTACCTGCCATTGGTCTGGTATGTTCTCTATTTACTGCAAGCCCAAATGTTTGCTTTATGCTGTCAACGAAGAGAAACTGTTTGGAAAGAAAAAAAAAAAAATAAAAATAATTGAACATCAGCCACTGAACCATCAGGAACGCAAAATATTTCCATGAAAGGGAATCCAACAGGACCAGCGATCTGTAGGGTAACTATTCTCAGTGTGAGGAGGAAAAGTGAGCCAAGTGCAGAAGCCAGGCTTGTTTTCTCTCTCCCCATAGCATGTCCTATCCCAGTACTGTCTGAAAGCAGGGTACACAAAGTTCCTAGGCATGGCCATACTATTCCACTCCCTACCGGGAAGCTATTTATTTGAACAGCAGCAGAATCTTTTAATTGTGTTCTTGGTCTAAACAGTTGGCTGTGCATGTGAGAGATGTACAGCTGCTCTTTTACTAGGAACTGTGGGAGCAAGAGAGGAGGTGTCAGGAAGGAGCAATGCGTCCCGGTGCTCTGCCCTCTTCTCCTTGCTTCTAACAACCAAGATATAAACAAAGTTACTAAAACAAAGGAACAACATCAAGTTCCTAGGTTGAAAATAGCCCTACACTCATTCAGGAAAAATTCCCTTTCTAGTTAGCAGCCATCCTTGAATCACTGATGGATGGCACTGCTGTCGCTGTGGGGGTTCTCCTTCCCCAAGGTGGCTGAGCATCTCCAGCCTAGAGCCCCACAGCTCCTAGAGATCTCCCAAATTTGGTGCCTAGACCCTTTCCAAAACAGTTCCTGATGTCACTGTTTTCTGAACTGCTGCTGGAGAATTATCCAGGAACATACTTGTGTAATAGAGATTCTGACTTGTGGCAGTTTGGGCATCAGTTACTGCTAGGAAATAAAACAACAAAATAAAAAGTAGCAGTAGTCATCTCCATGGAAGAAACAGCACCTTCTCTCTCCTTGGCCTCAGCGCTGCCTTGCCTGCCAGCAGACCTGCAGGTATTATTAAACCTTTCTGATTAAAGCAAGGATACCACTGTCCCATTGCCCAGAATTTAGATTTAGACTGTGAATTTTAAGCTGGTTAGAAAAAGACACCGTGGCTCACTGATATTTCAAAGACGCTATTCTTCCCCATGTGTTTAAAGCAGGTTAAGATGGTAAGGTCTCATTTCCACATCTCTCTCTGTCACTGGCTTAATACTGGGTGAAATATTACAAATGTTTGTCATTTATTCACAGAACCACAGTGGCACACCTGTTTCCAAACCTGCATGTTACCCTTCTTAATAGATGCTGTTCCTAATGCAGGTGGGTTTAATTCCCAGAAATAAACAGGGCTTGGAAAGCCAAGGTGCAAGTGGTGGCTGCTTCCCATGGCATCCCCTGGTGTCAGCGGGTGCCCAAGCCCATACCTGTCCCTTCTGGGCACCATCCCCACTGCTAGAAAGCAGGCTCAGGGAAAGGATTCAGCTAAGGATTTCACCCCTGATCATAGGAGAGGAGAAAGAGATGTTTGCATATGTGCTGCACAGTCTCAGGCTGCTGTAAGTGATGTTACTTAAAAGCCTGAGAGATATTATTTATTTAAAATTGAAAGCAAACAAAGCAAACATTACTTAACTGTGTCTATTTTCCTGGTATCCCGTTAGACTTGTCAAGGGACCCTGTAACTACGGCAGGCATTTTATCTTTCCCTCTTCTAAATAGCAAGTTAAAAATTAACTGCTTCATCTTCACATTGCTCACTCCTTAAGTAGTTTAAACTTACTTTTAACTGTTACATGCCAACAAAACAGGTTGCTTAATTGATTTGACCTTTCACAGTATTTTTTAATTTTCAATCTTAGTTTCATTGTTCCATCTGGCACTTTAAAACGGCATCTGGTTAACTGTACTTAACCAGCTGATCACTGTACAGTTATTTTTAAATGTAATGTATGCTTAAACAGATGTTATTTTTATAGATGTAGATCTAAACTGCACTTGTATACGTGCTATGTCTGCATAAGCTCTTTCTGCAATTCAAATGTTGACACCAAAAATTACAAGCCAGAATGCTTATGAACTTCACTATTATGTTACTGCACTTTTTTGCAGCTTGTTAGGTAAACATCAATTCAGTTCTTTTTTCTCTGTTCATTGCACATAAATAAAACATTAGCGTTTAGTTTATAAAGTGATGAACATTTTGCTGTGTTGGATTTAGCTTTATAAATACAACTGCTGTCAGCAAGAAAAAAGAATTTATTGAATAAATAATAAGAAAGCTAGAGGAAAATGAAAGTATATATACTATGCAAAACACGGTGTCTGTCCACAGGTCACATAAGGGTCTTCTGACACATAGACATCCCATGTGAGAATATTTAATAACAGTGCATTTTTGTAAGACATGGGTAGTCTTCTGAAGCAAGAGCAGATTGGTAAAATGCAGTACAACACTGATAGCTGTAATTGTTAGCAATAACAGGGGGGCTCCATTTTTAACACTGTATACTAGAAAGCTGACGTTCAAAGGTCCTCTGAAGTCTCACAGAAGGGATAAAAATGGAGACTAAGATATGACTAGTCTAATAGAACAAGCACTGGCAATCTGTTAAATAAATACATTCATATAATAATTACTAAATTCTATAGAATATTGCCTAATTTTACAGTTTCAAGTAAATTCATCTTTATTCACTATTGCTAAGACCTCATTCTTCCAAGCACCCTACTGATGTTAGTGTTAATTACCAAGGTTTGGCAGATGGTGTCATGGTACCTAGATTTCTTCAGAAGGCAACTGAAGCCTTCCACAGTTTCATGGAGATAAATAGGAAAGCAAATTCTGAAAGCATTCTAAAGTGTTATTCACTCAGAATTGCTTGGAGGGAACAGCTATCTATTCTCAGAAGCTATCTGAGAACACATGGTTTTTTCATTCAGTTAAAGTTCATAATTTGTTTAGGAGATCACATTTTTTTGAATCCATGTATTCATTAAATAGGCCTGTGAAACACAAAACCTAATATACGAGAACCCAGTCTTGAAAACCCAGCTTGATTTTGAGAAGAGCAAATACAAAAAGTTTTCCAGTCAGGACACTAGTCTGTTTGTTCTTGGGGAATAATAAGTTCGACAAAATATAATATATTTTATCCAAAAGACCTTAAAATGCAATCTTAAAAAGAATTTGTCCAATATGCAAGGGCGTATGCTACTTTGCACAAAGGAAGTGGTCGCAGCACTGAATATTTCACAGAGAACTTTTTTCTCAAGGTTAAAAATTGCTGTTATACATAATACCTCAGTAATTGATAGACATTTTCTCTCTCCAGAGCCCATTTTCTGTGAAAAACACCACATAACATCTGTTCATAAACAGTCCTTCTGTGAGAACACTGACACAGGTCTTGAGCTTCTACTGGCTCAATTCCCCTGCCATACACAGATGGCACGAGGTATTTATACAGCTGAATTCTTTGTAATACAAGCTCAACTATATCTTCAGGTAAGACTATGGGCAAACATGTGCTTATACTATTCCGCTGACTTACCTCAAGTCATTTAAACAGTTTCCTCTGACACAAAGACAAATTGTATCACACCGTTATGCAAGTGTTTTGTCTCAAAATCACCTTCAGCAATCAGCACAGAGCTCTGCAGAGATAAGGACATTTTGGGACGCACAAAACCCGCCAAGTTTCATGTTAATGAGCTAAGAGTTATATTAAGATTCAAGACTCAGGGCTGTTCTCCTTGATTTTGATGTATGTGTTTTCCTTGTATGGAAAATATTTGTTTTGATGGTATAATATCTTGGTTTTTCATGCAAAATGTTAAATAAAGAGACAAACCCTGGCATTCAACTTTCACATACACAGCATGGAGCTCACAGGTTAACCACAGTTTTCTATATGCTATGTTGGCTATTCCCTCTAAGCAATTCTGAGTGAATAACACTTTAGAATGCTTTCAGAATTTGCTTTCCTATTTATCTCCATGAAATTGTGGAAGGCTTCAGTTGACTTCTGAAGAAATCTAGGTACCATGACACCATCTGCCAGACGACATCCTAGTCCTACGCACACATATGCCCATGCTTTGACTGTGGTCTGTATACACTTAAAGATTAAAGCACATATGTGGAGATTTGCAAGGTGAGAGCCTTGAAAACTAGAAGCTCCAAAACCAAGGACAGCCTGTTGGTGTTTTGAAGTGTGTGGGGGGAAAAGTAAACTTTGCCCAAATTTCAAACGTACTTAAACGAATCTCTTCAATTTTTGTTACCATACCTCCACTCCTAGCAAGCTACTGAAGTCCATGTTGGTGATTTAGGAGACTATCATCTACATAAAGACATGGTGGAAAAAAAAAAAAGATCAGAATTCTTGACAAGAGAACCTTTTAATGCAGATACATACTGATAAAACTTTGAAAAGAGAGATATATTTTAGAGCATCCTTTCAAGCAGAAGTAGTATGCACCTGCAGGGGACTGGCGACCAGCAGTTAAACGAAACGTGGATTCTTATTTTACCTATGGAACATTAAATAAAAAGGTTTTCCTGGGAACTGCTTATCGAGCAGAATAAATCAAAACATACATTTCCTGTTCAGGGAAAGTATGGAATGTGTTTCAAGTAAGCTATGTCTGTGTGCTTTTGGGGTGACCCCATGAAGGTGGGCTACGTCATACACAGGAAAGGTAAAGAAATGGTCCTAGTGAAGAGCAACAAAGCTCTTGATGTGTGAAATGAGACAGGCAAAACACAACTTTGCTATTCCCAGAGCTCCACTGGCAGTTACATCTGCCTGGGTGGTTTTTTAAATACTGAAGAGGGTGTATTTGTCTATTGGTGTCTATATGGATAGAGAGGTTTAACAGGGAAAGAGACCCTTTTAATAGGGGACAAAAAATGGTTAAAAATTACTGGTTTAACTGCCACTCTTAAAAAAGAAATCCGGTTCTGTTTTCAGCTGCACCACAGATTCCCCGCATGTCACCAAATGGCACTGCATGTCTTTGGTTGCTCTCTGTAAATGGGAATATTACTAATGCTTCCTGATCTCAGGAAGCTGTGAAATAAGCCTGTTTGTGTTTGTGAAGTGCTTAAACATTAAAGTAGTCAAAAAGCCAGTAAATAGCCTGTCCTCACTAAAACTCTTTGTAATACCCTTTTTAAATTTGGTGGCTTCTCAGTTATACTTGCTTTTTTTAAGCTGACAAGAAAAATGCAGTTAAAGAGATAAGTTTAAAGAGCGATTATGTGGAAATGGATGTTACTTGCCTTTTTTTATACTTTGTTATATAAGAATTAACTCAGAAGGCTACAAGATGCATCATTCAATTTAAATATCATGCTTGCTTATGGCCTGTAATACGATCTGATGTATTGCAAGCAGTGTCTTGACACAGTATATGTGATGAATACAACTCAGTGTATCAAATACCAACTGTACTAAATCCACAGTAATGCTTCCTTTTTGTGAGTTCTTTATGCTCCAGTAGTTTCCATTTTTATGATAAGTATGAACCACACCAGCTCAGAATATTCCACCAAGCACTATTTCTTTTGCAAGAATCAGTCACCTAATATTTATCAATTAAGACTTGTAAAATAAATAACACAGAGAATAATTTTATGATGTTGATATTAAGAAAACAATTCTCCAAAAATAATTGAACCTGCTTCTCTTAGCACTGAATAGTTTTAATTTCTCCTTCCCTCTAAGTTCTCCTCCCTGCTACCAAACATGATTTTACTCAAATGGTGCTTCAGCTGCACTTAATGCAGATTATAATGATCATGTCTTTAGCATTTTTCTTTTGAAGTTCTTTTTAATTACAAAATAATATCCTGCTTGAAGAACACAGCTTTGATATTTTCCTTTGCATTTAGTAATTATAAACTTGTTCTCATTATCAATATATTTTGCATGTTGTTAGTTTGTTGTGTTTTCCTATTTTTTTTTTTTTTTTTTGTTTTAAATACAGGAAGCATAATTTGGGTTTTGATTGTGCATATGGGAAGTCCATTTCAAAGCCCTGATGTCCACAGCCAGGATTCAGTAGTCCATGAGTCATCAGGATAAAAACCCTGGGTCAAATATGTGAGAAACATGCCAGTAGCTGGATGAGAAAACTGTGGGAGTCAAGAAAGCCGACCTGTTCCATCAGTCCCAATGCATTGGTGGGAGAACTAGCAAGAAAACTAGGCAAAAAACTAGTGAGAGATATATCTAAAGCTAAACTAAAAACTAACAAGAAAGACTTGATTTACATCCCTCTCTCTACAGCATTTGAAAATGGATTGGCAATCTCTAAGCTTCATATGTCCAAAACTGAGAGATTTAAGTTATTCACATTTGCTAGCATCTTTGGGACTTCTGAAAAAAGATGTTTCACAAATGAAAGCTTTTATGACATCCAACAACATGCAACAAAACCATACGTTTTTATGCAATGCAAATTAACAGAACTGCCACACTCGTATTGAAATCTGCTGAATAATTTTACTGAGAAGTTATCTACTGATATCTTCTGATAAATTTACTGCAGACAAGAAGATGCCAGCTCCTGCTCTGCTAGACCTCGGCATTACAGCCAGTAATGCTGGTGATGCTCTGCAATTTCTCCTTGATATACATTGGAACAAACACAGAAGGGTTAAAAGAATGAAGTCTTCGGGAGGTCTGGGGAAAACTTATTTTAGTTTGGATTTAGACCAGAATTTGCCATTTGAATAACCCTAACATATACATGACAGAATATAATGTATGTCCTTATTCTGAGCTGGTTTACATAACTGCCTCTGTAGACTATGGTCCAATGGCAGTGCCTTTCGGGAATTTCACTGTGGTCAGTAAGATCTTTGTTTTAATAAAAC
>JBCJKH010057878.1:35281-47835 GCA_039877255.1 Loriculus beryllinus
TACAGTGTAGGGAAATAAGAGGCACATATTGAAAAGGGGTGGCATATTTTTTTAATAAAACTACCATAAATCATAAGGCACTGGACGAGTTCGATCATTTCCCTTTTATGTATGCACACTCTCTGATGCAGAGGAGAAATGTTCAGTTTAATTAGTGCTGCATACCCTTCAGGAATGTCTTGTACATAAGAAAGAAAATCACTTAAATATGTGAACTCAAAAGATTTCATGCGTATATAGTTAGTCATATAGTTAAGTGTTTGCAAGATCACCCCAGAGATTGAAGCCACTCTGGGACAAGGACCTCATCTTCATACTGGCGTCTAATGCACCTAGCACACTGTTAGTGCTATAATAAATAATAATAATATGCTAGCATTAAGTGAGCATCTCTCGCATGATCAATTTCCTGCTGTTGCAGGAGGGTGAATGTTGGTGGACTTTGATCCTTCCGAGATTTTATGTTTCTATCATAAGAGAATCATAGCACATAAGCACATTTTTTACTAATGCAGTAAGTAAGGTGGCAATATATATTGCACTGACATTGAATGAATATTAAAAGGGATTGGAACCATTTCCACATCATGAGGGGAAAAAAACTCCAAGAATTAGATATACAGTAGCTATTCAGCAAAGATACCACTTTGAACCTTCGTGGATAAAAAAAGTCAAATCCATTAGAAAGAAAATCTAGTATTAAAAGTATACACTAAAGCATCTCGAAGTACAATTGTTGCTGTTTCTGTTTTGCCTCTTATACACAAACACCCTTGCTTCCCCCCCCCATTGCTTTTCTGTTCTCCACTCTCATCTCATTGCAATATCTTAATAATGTATTACAGTACAAATCCTAAATGCTCAAGGACTTTGTCTGAAGAAAAAAGTGAAACACAGCACTTCTGTGTATAAATAATAAAGGCAGATATTTCAAAGAGGATATACGTAGCAAAACATCTTATTTGTTGCAGGGCATCAGTTTTGTGTACACTGCATACTTGTAAGTTAGTTTCTTATTTTTGTAATATCTCTACACAGCTGAGTATTAAATTAGAGATTTCAAACTAGACTGAACAGTCCTCTTTTTACCCCTATTTTGTTGTATCTTGCCAATTCGATGTTTTATTATGTTTTCTGTCATAATATTGCTCTTGTCCTCAGAAAACATGTATTTATTCCTACTTGGAATATAGTGTAACTACTGTAAAGCACTGCTGAAAAGATGACTGCAAATTCTGTCTGAGAATAGAAAAACTTGAACTCTTCTATTATCCAAATATTTTTCAAAGATTTTGCTTTTGTATGCATGTCTATGCTGACACACATAATGAGATCATGGGAAAAGCCACACAGCTGACCTGAACTTTTGGGTATAGAAGTATAAAACTGAGATCTAATAAACCCAGTGCATGACCCCGTGCAGTTTTTGGACTTAAAGAACTAAATGCTATTGTGAGAGGAATGCTAGCCTACATATTTTTTCCTGTAGCATGGCAGAGTTCAGATGTATTATATTTACAGTCGTCAATAAATGTAATGATATAGCATGAAGCGTATAGACATCCCCTGTCTCCAGCCTCACCAGGAGAATATCCTGACACCTTCTTGTCACACGCAAGCAAGACAGATATTATTTTTATGCACCAAACAGTAGGCAGGATGCAGCAACAGACTGACTCTGTGCTACCACAGTGTGTCTGAGAGGCTGTCAGCACGTACTTTGCCTACTTGATGTAGCTCTTTCAAATAATTTAAAAACACTTTGGGCTTCGATTTTCCACCTAGCTCTTGATGTGGTTGGCTAGTAAACAGGGAGCAAAAGTTTGGTGCACCATTTAAAAAATAGCTTATATGCAGGAATGCTCCTCTAGAAGATAGAGTTACATATCTCAGCTGTTGAGCTCTGCATACAGGACTCATTATATTTTAGGGAAAATTTAAGATCTCCTAAAGATTATGGAACTACCCTTAATTAACCCCCATGGATCCTATCAACACTGGAATGGGCATGCCTAAATGAAAGACATCTCTGTATATAAGCCGGAAGCTATGGAAATCAGAACTTAAGCATATAAGTATATAGGACTAACTCTGTCCTCTGAGACTCAGGGATTATTTTGGTATTTAGGATTTAAGTGAGCACTTCAGAAGAGCACTAAATTCTGAGGGAAATGCAGAAGTCTATTACTGTTTGAAAACTAGATTCTTTCAAGAAAAATCCTTTTTCCCCAATAGCACAAGAGATATTAACTTAGAAAGGATGCATTCTCATTAAAAGGATACAATCAAGTATCAAAACTTAGTATAAATGGCAACGATCTAAGGCATGATTATTCCAGTAAGACTAAAAGGGATTTTTAAATTATTTTAATATTTAAATATTTTTCTTTGCTGTTGTTCTTTTTTTTTTTATTATTTTTTTATTTTTTATATATTCCATTAGTTTTCTATTTAACTATAAAAAAGGGTAAGTTAATGGTTGGTAATGCAAACACATTACAGTTTAATCAAAGTGTTTATTTCTTTTAAAGTCTTCCCTTTGTATACCTGGCTTCAATTAAATAAATGTTGGAGTGTGAGATAACAAAATATAAATACCTGCCTAAATTACAAGTTACATATTCATTTTAAATAATGGAAAATTCTTCTCAGCCCTGTGTTAGTTAGTAGCTATACTCAACATTCTAACATTGTTTATTCTTTACTAACTAATCATCCTTCATGGTCTTTCAAAAGTTCCTGGCATTTCACTAGTTTACACATTGATTGAATACTGTTCCCAGAACTGCTTGTGGCACTGTGCCAAATGCTGTGATAATCAGCTGGAAGATTTATTCCAGTTGAGGAGTGTTATAAACATAAGGATTCATAAGGCTCAGCATTGAAAATGAATACTGATGCTTTCTTTGAGATGGCTGAAAACTTTCCGTGAACCT
Source organism: Loriculus beryllinus (assembly GCA_039877255.1). Classification (NCBI taxonomy): domain Eukaryota; kingdom Metazoa; phylum Chordata; class Aves; order Psittaciformes; family Psittacidae; genus Loriculus; species Loriculus beryllinus. Next base: position 38,218 of record JBCJKH010057878.1, read on the forward strand.
CAAGTAAGACACAATGATAGTCTTTACAATCTCTTTCTATTTGCAGGCTTTGATTTGAAAAATATATTTAACTTGATTTTATTAATAACTATCAGAGGTTTTAACAACTTAAAATATAATTTTACAGTAGCATCTGCAGAGCAAATTGTACATAAAAAAAACTTAAAGAAATTCATGGATTAACTACTGCGCATAGGATCAGACGCATTTGTTGCAACAGGATATATTATTATACTGGTAGATGGGTGGAGAAAGAATACAAAGGAAGCTCAAAAAAATTCAAAGGGAAGCAGCTGGCAGGTAAATGCACTGAGCCAGAAAGAAATAATAAGGAGAAAGGCAGTGTGTGGAAAACGGAAAAGGTAGTAATTTCTTAAATAAAGAAACAAGAAGCAGAGAGAAATGTGAGCTAGAGATAGGAGCACTGAAAAAAGCACAAAACAGCAAACATTCCCTCTTAGAAAGGGGGAAATGCAGTTTGCTTACTGAACTAACTGTAACAGTAAACTAATATTAAGGAGACTGAAAAGACTACTGGAAGTCTATCAGCTTAATTAAGAACCAGTGAAACTATGCAGCCTGGCTGAATGGCATGTCCAGTGTCTAAAAGGCTGAAAAGAGCTTACATAAAAATTAAAGGTATCAGTAAAATGAATGAAGCAACTTCATTGCTTTGTATGGTTGCTGGAGTCAGTGAAATGATACTGGCATCAGCTTAGGTCACTGTAAATATCAAAGCCAAGATATTAAGAATTTGTCATTAAGGGTATCCAATATGATGCATCTGAAAGCCACCTTATGGTCACGCAAATTTCTTCCCCAAATAAGAAAAGATACCACTTAGTGCATGCAGCTGTGATAAACTACACGTTGATGATCAATTCCTCAACAACATCTTCTAAACTCTTGTTAGACACACACTCTTTTGAGCAATAAAGTATCCCCCTGCACCTTATAAAAACATTGCCTCTTGCACATATGTTCACAGTCAGCCATATATAGCATTCAAGTAACAGTGCACTGGATTAAACTAAAACTCAACCAAACAAGTACTGAAGATGAGTGACTAAAAACCAGTGTTCCTCCACAGGAGTTACCACACATAGGAAAAAAAAAAAAAAAAGAGAAAAATCAGACATTTTTATGTCTCAAGGAGAATTAAGATTGTGTATCTGCTTTCTGATGCATTGAGGAGGACTACTTCTACTGTGACAGTTCTGTAGACATACATATGTGGCCAAAAACACAGGCTAAAAAAAGTTGAATCAACTCTCATGTCTCTGCTTGGAATATTATGAGTATTCTCCATCCTCTTTGAAGTATGGATCCGGAAATAAGATGCATTACACTGTTAAGTGTTCTTGATGCTGAAATGGGGCAAGGCAAGTTCTTTTCTACTATTCTACTTTTTTATATTTATTTTTTTCTACTTTGCATTGGTGCTTTTTTCTCTACATCATCTTTCACATATTTTAGGGAAAATACTACTGAAGACTTGATCCCAGGTTGTGAGTGTAATATGTACATTAAAGAGGGGTGAATATGATTCCTAACCTTACAATGAGATTAGGGACCAGTTAGGGAAGAAGAGGAGAAGAGGAAAGAAATCTCTTGCATGGTGACCTCCTCTGCATGAAGGAAAAATTGCAAGGAATAAGGTTGAAAATCACTCAAAGAATGTATAGAGACATTATGCTACAAATTAAAAATCCCCTCATGCTTTAGGCAGCACTGTGGTGGTCTGTTTGGTTGGCAAGAGTTTCAAGAGCAAACGTGAACACTTCAAATCATGTTAACAGGTAGCCCCTTGGAAAACAAAAGCTTGCAATCCCCAGAGCCTGCTACCTATCTTTTGCAGTCAGGGACCGTACAGACATGAGACAGATGCAATTTGTTACTTAATTTTTTAAGCAATACAGGACTTTTTAACCTTAAAGTAAATACATGTACCTTTACCATACCTGACACCTACACTGATATAGAGGTTTAGGCTATCTAACTTTATACTTTTACCAGTTAAAGAGCCTTCAAACTGAAATGACTAACACCCAGTTATTACCAAAAAACCTGATGATAAAGTTATAAATGTCTAAAACTCCCAGTCTGCATTTGTTTCACATTTGAAATATTGATTACATCAAAGAGAGAGGAACTGTCAATGTCAACAAGAAGATCGTTCAGCAAATGAGATCTCCAGAATGGAACAACACAAATACATTTATGTTTTCTGATGCCAGAAAAGGGGTATCAGATTCTATTTGCATTGCTTATGTAATTTATTAATCTAATTCTGCTAGAGCATAGCACAGTGCCTGTACTGATATTGTTCAGTGCTTTGTTAGGAAACAGATCAGAAACTGTTTGAAGATCCTTAGTAAACATTCACAGGTCATTATGCTTGAAGATGTTAGATATTACTAAAATACTCTTTGTCTGAAGTACCGTAAACTAGGAGTGCCAAGTTTATCAATACATTCTTAGTTTAAAAAGTAAGATAGGACAAAGCTTTCTGCGAGCAATGTACCATAGATATAATAAAATCAGTACTGTCTAGTCCTTCCCATGCAATTGTACTTTAAGGTAGTTGAAAGGATCATCTGCTTCATTAAAATAGATTCTCCCCTCCCCATATCAAATGGTTTAATACACAGTATAAAACCCTGCCTTGTTATCATTTACAAATTTGTGAAATATGCCATTCTAAATTAAAGACTAAGACTTGTCTGTTTCTAAGTGAGAGACTGCAAATATCCATCATGATGGCTCCAAGCCCATAGGTAATGCTGTCTGGGGTAGGTGGCTTCCTGACCCTTACTCCATCACACAGCACACTGTGGCCTGAGACCATTTTGCCTCTTCTGCAGCTGAAAAGGTCAACATTTTTACTTCTCAACCCTCCTCTCCTTTCTTCTCCATGTTTCTGCAGAGATTGCCGCAGAAAGGGGAATAGTGCAATTTCTGTGTTTTGTTCAGTCTTTTTCTCAGTGTATCTTTTGGGCAAAATAGCATATATATTAAAAGTGAGTTAGATCAGATTAGGCAAGTTTATATTTTGATAAAAGTGCAGAGGTTTTGTTTTGCTATAAACAAACCAAGGCTATCTGGTAGGTATTCTTCTTGCCTGAATAGTAATGGTTCCTGCTCCAAAAGTATCCTTGACAGGATGAAACAGCCTATTATTTAGTTACCTACAGTCAAAAGTACGGATTAGTAAGATTTTTTGGCTTTGCAGCATTTTGAAAGAGAGAAACTGGGACCTCCATCAAAACCAAAACCACAACTATGCAGAGGCCAACTCTGGTCGTATCTGAAAGGTGCTGTCCTTCCCCTTTAGTAATACTCCTGTATTTTCCAAAATGACATTTAGCTAAATAATCCCTTGTGTGCACTGAGAGCAGCAGTTTCCACAGGAGGTGAAGGACATATATTGCTGAGAGCAATTGTGAGCTGCTAGCCTACAAGGACTCTGCATCTGACAATCAATCCATAAACATTGGAGAGAGAGCTCAAAATTGGACCCTTTAAGTTATTTCACTACATTTCAAACCTATTTGACAACAAATCTGAAAGTCAACTGTAATTTTAATCATCCAGTAGTGTTTTATGTTAGCCAATTACAGAGCTCCAAGAGATTAGCTGAATGTTTCATGTCTGATAAATATGTGACTGTGACTAATTCACTGGACCCCTCTCTAAGCTGTGTTAGGTATAAATGAGTAGAGCTTCACTAAAATCAATTGAGCTATATCCAGTTATATTGTCACAGAAATTGGTGCTATAGACTTAGGATAATTTTCCTAATAAAAATAAATTTTAACCAGTAGATTTTTGATTCATACTTGTAATCTAATATTTCAGGCAATATACAGACCTACTAAATCATCTACTTTCCCTGCATACATTCCAGATGAGCTTTGCTTTTTACATTTCTACCTACTAGCAAGAATGCTCATGGAACAACCCATAATTCAATTATAAGTACCTCTAGGAACCTTCTAATTATATGTTAGACAGGTCAGAAATGAAATAGCCATGCTACCCTTTAGTCTTGGATAACAGACTTGAAACGGTGAAAAGAAAAGTTCATCTGTTCATTAAGAGGCCAATTGTAACACAGTTAAGGGCTTCAGCAAGCTGTTTTGTTGAGATCTGAATATCCATGAAACAAGCCCCTCCAAAGCTGGAAGTTTAGTGAGTATTGCCTTTCAACCACTGCATCAGCAAAGAACGAGGAGCTAGTCTGAAGAGTAGGTACTGTTCATTAGCCGTTTTCTCTTACACTAGATTCGGTTGTAGGAGTTCACAGGATTCGAATGAAAAACAACTACAGGTACTTAAAGGTACTATTCTTTTCTTAGAGATTTCTGCACTGGTCTTCATTAAATCTCCCATAGGATTGCAGGGCTTTAAAAAAAAATTAGTACAAAACAAGAACGTGTCCATCAGGCAGGTTTTTCTAAGCTTTGACAGCTCTAAATGTAGGCAGCTGCAATACAAGCTTGTCCTCAAATCCTTGACAATGACCTTAACCTCAGGGTGAAAGATAATGTAGTTGCTGTGCTCATTCTGTGTGGAGTGTCTACTGATCAAAGGCTTGCAGCAAAATATGTATATCTTTTTCTTATGATATAGACTATTGTTCACTGGCAACTCCAGTGATACTGCAACATTATCTCTATGACAGTTTATTATTTTTTATTTATTTTTAAATACGAAGGAATGGCACCAATTCAGACAGACTTCCACTTCAGCAGCTAGACAAATTACTTTGTAATGCCTTCCAAATTAACCCCTCCACAGCCACACTACTGAAGGTGAAAGAAAAAATAGGCGAACAAGCAATCCAATCCCAGGTACTTTTACAAGGACTTGACACAGACACCTAGACTAACGATAGGGATATTTCCCATATAGAGTGGTTCCTGTTACACTTAGCGCAGTGTTATTTAAGAGCAGTATCCTCCAGTGGTGAAAATTATCGCTTAATTGACTTCCTTGGAATAACGGCAATTTACATCCTAAGGATCTGCTTCAAACTGAGAATTTGGCTTCACTGTCTCAAGGCAGATAAATTTTGAGCTAAGAAGAGAGATAGCCATGCAGAAACACTGTAAACCAAGGTGCCTACCTTAAATGACAAAGGGAAATTCCTCCAGCAAAACTTAAATATTAATATTGTTATTATTAACATTACATTATCATTATTTAATTGTTACTGCAATTTCAATAACAAATAAGTTTAGGAACAGCTATGGGAATATATTCTGATTTACTCTGGGGTACTGTTGCCCCAGTGCTGCTGGTGGGGGGGGAACTGCTAAGGGGAAGGGTGCATTCAGGGGCTCGGCGAGGGGGCAGCTGCACCTCCTGCTCTGCCGAGAGGCTTGACTTCACTCCTCAATGACAGAACATATGGAAATTGGAGCTGCTAAATATCAAAGTCTTTGTCGTTCAAGTGCAAACCGCAGTTTCTGTCAGTGTATAACCTGGCGAGATTTTGAAGGTTTTCACAATAAAAGGCACTTTATGACATAAAGGCTGTACCCTCAACCAACCTTCAAGTCCCTGTTCTGAAGCCTGGGCATAGCAGACCTGTTCAAAAAGAGCAGCACGATTGAGCTACTTGCAAATATTTCTCATAGGAGCATACAAAAATAGTAATTTCAAGTGACACTTGTTAAGCACGGTGTTTCTCACAAAGAGGAAAACCTTTTTCCAAAGGCATTCTGAACAAAAATAGGAAGAGACGTGGATAGCCCAGATTTGCGCTTACACTATGCATACCTTTTGGTGGGTGTGCACGCTGTGAACATGTCTCTTCTTATTCAAAGAGCTGGGGTTTTTTTACATTACATTAGTCAGCTAAGAAATTAAGGGGGGAAAAACAAAGGCAATTTCATGTGGGAGCCAAAAGTAAATAATTCAAAGCTTAAATGAAAACATGAGAAGAAAATTCCTTTGGATTTAATGAAGTATTCTACCAGAGGAAGGTTTGATTTTAACACAAGATTCTTAAAAAAAGATTAAAATTAATGTAAACTAAATTCAGCCTTGGAAAAACTATATATGATTAAAAAAATTTTTGTGTATCAAATCAGACATGATATTAAAATGGTCAAAAATAACTTATCAATTTTGACCCAGATGCATATAGAGATCTAATTGCTTTGTTGCAGCTGAATATTTTGGCCCAAATCAGTCCAACTTGACATTATCACCAGTGGGATTTTGACAGTCAACCAGATGTTACTATAATCTTTGAACTGATTTCACAAATGATTATCAGCCTACAAAACGTTTGATCAAGCCCAATAACTTGAGCTTGATTTTACATGTAACAAGCACTCAAAGATCTGGTTATTTCTTTTCTTATGAGAAGACAGAGGCAGAGACACAGCTGATGTGTGCACAGGGAAATTTTATGCACAAACATTCAAAGTTCCTTTGAAAATTGATCCAGTAATGAAATTGTGACCCATAATCACAAGCACTGGTGTGCAATATCAATTACTGTTATCAGTTCCTTTTTCTTGGTTGTCAGTACCTACTGAAAAAAATTGGCCTTCTCAACATGAAGGGAAAAGTATTTGGGATACAGTCCTAGTCTTTACTCATATTCTATCCACACCTATTTCAGACGAATAACGTCACACAGATCAGCAATCCCTGTCTGTGGAATTTGCTTCTTAAATTGAAATAATCCTGCAGAAATCTGTAGCTCACCATTTCTCAGATGGCTCATGTTTTTTCAGGTCATCTTTCTACTTTAAGAATGTGTTTCTGCCTTTTTTTTTCCAATATGCTATTTACTGCTGGTTGCCATTTTGTTTATTTTTAATGACTTCTTGAGAACATGGCTCACTAGATCCTACCAAAATATTTCTCGCCCTGAGTTCCATTAAATTCTCTGCCAAACAATTAAAGATTTTAGTTTTCAGTTTTATCTTTTTTTCTATGAAATGTAAATCTCTCATTAAAATAGAAGGAAAAATAAAATAGAAACTATTAGCGGTTTATAAGTAGAAAAGTATATTGAGAATGTGTTAGCATGATATTGTCAGACATTTATAAACTTCTTCCAATGAACTTTGAATTACCCTGGTCCTTTCATATTTTCCAGTTAACATACATACATCTGCTCTGCCATGTAATCAACTGATTGTTACACAAGCATTTGCTAAAGCTATGACAAACTCAGATTTATGAGGTCAGAAAGTTCAAACTTAATCCATTCAATAGCTGCAATTTATCGTCTGATGATAATTGTATACACAAACATTGTAATGATTTAGATGACACAGTGTAAAGATGAAATCCGTTTATTTTAAAAGGGTTTCTAACCCCTAAAATATGTTGCCATGAACACCTTTCTAGGTCTGCTTTTAACAACATAGTTATTATTGTTTTATTGATCAGGATTTTATTACTGATTTGACACTTATATTTCACACTAATCGAAAAAGGTGTAATTTTTCTACAAGAATAAGACTCTAATTAATTATATCATTATTGTGTTTTCAATTCCTTCCATTTAAAGGGTCCTAAAAAAGAGTGCTTAATTTATCATACATGTATTATAAGGAATATGTAAACCTCTTTAAACAGACAGAGAGCATGATCCTTTTGGAGATGATGGGATATGACATAGGCACTATATTAATAGGTTCTTACCTCTATAGTGACCTGATTTTATAGTGACAGCTATTGTGGAATGGGATAGTAAATTAGCAACTTAGAAAGCTCAAGCATCTAAACCTACAACTATTCATTACTTACATAACACTTATTAGTGACCATTCTCTAACACCTTGAACAGATAAGCACACAACATACAGAGAGCAGAAAATTGTATGGCAGAACAACAGTGTTGGGTGTACTATATCATAGGTGCAATTTTATATCTCATACTCTCAGCTCACAAATTTAGGAAACAATTGCTACAAATGGACAGCATCTGTATTCATCTATTCTAAACATAAAACATGTTAGTGATCGTAAATTTCAGAGAGACTCTAAAACAAGTAGCTAAATGTGAAATTTAAATTGATCTTTGGTTTATTACCATTGATTTTGTCAATTTTCTAAATGTAACAGTGTTCACCACTGGGAACAGAAGTCTGTATATATATCAGCAAAATTTATGCTTTCAACCAACATAAACTTCACAGGAGGAATTACTGTCCTTGCTATATGAAATAAAATACATGTGAAATGAAGGATTTTCTTCTCTAATTAGATACTGTATTTATTTTTAACATCATGTGAGTAAATTTACCACATAAATTTAAATGCTATTAGCAATATTGCTTGACCATATTCAGTTTGGTATCTTTACTACAGATTTTCACAAGTACTTTGTGATAACGGTATTAACCCATACGCCTAATTCACACACACAAAACCCGCTATCAGTACTCACAGAAATAAGCTTCTAAAGCGTTTTGTAAGAACGTCAGTACAAGCATTACTTAACCTGGCAGATACTTGCATAACTGTAATGCTAATTATTGTTTTCACAATTAAACACAATGAATTTACATTTTTATACTGTAGTACCCACTTAGACCATGAGCCCCCAAACACTGTGCCCGTCTGCAACTTCCACTTGTGAGTGGGGGTTGCTAAAACTGATGTAAGAGAAAATATCCTACATTTTCCAGGCTGCTTCTCTGAGTGACAAGTGTGGGATGTTGCTCACTGATGTAGCAGAAGTGCTGTTTCAGTCAACATTAGGAACCCGCCCTCATTAAACCCAGCTTGATCAGTTGAGGAAAATAAGACAACTGTCGCAGAATGGCATCCTGAGTGTATTTTTATTAGGATTCAAACCAAACCACTTGAAAACTTGTTTCATGATCATTAAATATAGGGTGGGTGGAAGAAAACATGGGACTATTTTAAAGTACTAAATGAAACAAAATCAATGGCTGAGCTCATTTTGTGTTAATAGCCCTCAAATGCCTCCATTGTTTCACTATTCTTAAGCAACACTCAAGACAGACACATGTATAAATCTTTATGTTACCAGCCTCAAAAAAGGAACACGTCTTTTTCTGGTATAATGCCTGATAAAGTATTAGTACACACAAAAAATTATGTTACAAGATAACGTCACTTATCTTGGTATTGTAATTCATTAGCAGATATTAACATATCTGCTACATACGCACATTGAGTCATCCATGGGAAAGCATGTCTGTTTCCTCAAAAAGTGATTTTTAAAGAGCATTATGAGCCTTACTGTGTTCTAAGAGCATCGTGAGCCAGCCTGCAACATGAGCCCAAAGGAAGCAAAGAACCAGTAACACTTTTTGTTGTTCACATGCACATAACAACAGAATAAGCCTCCAGTGAGGGGACCATAGCAGGAGGCACTGCTCATCGCTGCCACCCCCCAAAACTGCTCCAGGGACACAGACGAAGCACCTCATTTGGGGACCCGGCAGCACTCACCCCCCAGACCTTCACTCAGGGCTACACCAGTTCCTCCTGCAGAACTGTGTTTGTTCCCTAAAAATGTGAGACAAGGTGAAGAGATGGTAGTGTTGGGGGGGGGGGGGGGGGGGGGGGGGGGGGGGGGGGGGGGGGGGGGGGGGGGGGGGGGGGGGGGGGGGGGGG
>JBCJKH010057882.1:0-27561 GCA_039877255.1 Loriculus beryllinus
TGGGATCCCAGAGAGCACACGTCATAGTCTAAATCTCTATAAAATCTGCTGTGAGCTGCTCTCATTTAGGTGCATGCTTAAGATTTATTTCAATAGGTGGAGCTTGGAAGGGCACCACATCCTTTTTTCAGTGGATTGTTCTCCACTGGGAACAATCTATGCTGTGTGGCAGCAAATGGTGCCTGTAATATGGCTACAAGCTACCAAAGCTGAACCTGACTGAGAGTGGCACCCATTGTGCCTCCAGGTTCATGGCTAGGGTGGATTAAAGCATCGTAAGAAGCTGCAAGCTGGTCTGTCTCAGGTCAAGGAAGAAATTAGCAATGAGCCGTGGAAGGATATGCTTTCTGGGGCATGTAATTGAAGATCACATGGCAAGAAATTGTGCAGACTATTGCAATCATTTCTGGAATATATTCCTGAAATTGGCTCTTTACGTGCTTTAGAAAGGAAAAAGTTCAAGGTTTTAAGTAATAAAACATTTGTGTATGAATAGTTGTAAGGAAAAGGATCAGGAGGAACTACTAAAGCAGGCAATACAGGAAAACATCTTTTTTTTGCAAGTTTTAGCATCATCACACTTAAATATAATGGATAAATTTCCCCTTCTTAGGGCTTCTTACAGGACCTTTCTTTCTCTTCTTTTAATCTTAAGTACCAGTCCATTTTCAGCAGCAGTAAAGTGGGCTGGCAGCAATTCTCAGTTCATTTTTTTATTATAAAAATTAAATTGGCTATGATGAGCTTTTTGTAAAAGAAAGCGAGAACTGAAAATATCCAGAAAGTCACAAAGTACCGCCAAAAAGACATTTGGGAAGGGGTGAGGCTGTTTAAACTTACATTCTTCCCACTCTGGGCCAGCTGTGTTTCTCTTCTTCTCTCACACCCATCTTGTAAGCAGATGGAGTATTTTGAAGTGTTAATATAACGGAAAATAAACCAAACTAGATTATTAAAACAGCTCCTAATTTAGTGTAGTTTAGCTTAAAGCAAGCTGGCTATTCTCAGTAACTGCTGAGTAACATAGCCAGACTAGGTGAGGAAAAAACTAATTTGGCTTTTTTCAGTTTCAAGGGATTTTGGTGGTGAGTACTGCAGGTAGAGCTGGAAAAAATGGATTGAGAGTCTCTCCACTTGTACCTTGCTTCGGAAATTCTAGTGCTTGCCAGTGGAAGTTGCATGGAAGATGAACTTGGAAAAACCAAGAACTAACTAGCAAAATCAAACCAACAGAACAAAAGGAGGTTACAGTTTCACTTGGATTTACTTTGAGCACGAGTCCACTCATGAGGTTTTTAGACTCTTTCTCCCATTCTTCACATGGATAAGGACACAGATACTGAAGATCTGCTAAGAAGAATAGTTCTTCCTTTCCCTAAAGGCTGGTAGAGCAGCACGTGGTGATGTTGATATTCTCACTGTACAGGGTGGGTTAGAAGGTTCTGTGCCTGAATTGGTATACTTTCATGACAGATATGTGAGCTGGCAATAAGCAGAAACCTGTCAATGACACCAAAATGACTTATTATACCTTACTGGCAGTGTCCCATGGCTATTCTCTGATCCAAGAAGGAAAATTCTCCCCTCTGTTAGTTAAATGTTGTGAATCAGAAGTAATTCCATTTTAAAAATACAAAGAACTCTATAAAAGATTTATTAGGAATTGGTTATTTTCATATTTGTTGTGAATGCCACCACAAAATGAATGTGAAAGTCAAAACTCTCAGCCTGCACAGACCTACTCCACAGCAGCCAGAGAGGTACTGAGCGCTCGAGAGATCGCTTGAAAAGTAAAGAAGAGTCTCTATTTGCACACTAACTGCAGCAAATTTAAAGAAAACACTGCAAAAGTTGATTATCAGTTGCCTTAAAGACGCTGAAACCTTGGATGCACTTGTCTGGATGTACTGCTTTCCTACTCTGATTTAAGCAGTGGATTCTGAACACTTGACATAGGTCCCTGAGATATCCCCAAGTCTGTGCTTCAGGGAGGACTTCCAATGCAATGTGCTGCCTTTAGGTCTTCGTAATTCTCCATGTACCCTTCAAAAGGTTAAAGGATTTCAATTTGGCACGCTGTCAGAGGACCATGTTATCTGATAGTTTTGCAGAGGGCTTCCCAGGAATGTTGTCTAAAGGTTTTCATCTTGCTGCAGGAGGAGAGTTTAAAACCAAAGCATCAAAATACAACATGTTAATGCTCCAGGTGCAGTACTACAATACCTTAGGTGAATGGCTCATGATCTTGCCAAAAGGTACTATAAGCACATTGCCAACTCTGAGAGCAGAAGCAGCAGTGAGAAATGGCCTGTGTCCTCCTACATACTACGGAGTTCATCCCTGGTTTTGCTTCTGCATTTGGGGTCATCTATTATCCCCCTGGAGAGGGGAAACAGATTGACTGCACATAAACATTCCTGGAGGCCTTCTTTGTATGTAAATCTAGACCAACAACCTTACCTGTAATGCATACATGTCATGCATGCAATGTACATGTACATGATACTCCATACATGTGCATGGAGCTTCCTGGCTGATTCTGGTACTCACAAGTCTTGGTATTAGCTTTCCTAGCCAGGTCAACCTCAGTGTTTGGCTCTAAATGCAGGTCCAAACAAGTATGATCAGAAAAGAAATACAACGTCATCAAAACCTGTTTACATTAGTTTATTCTAGCTACTATTCCAAAGTTATTTTTCTGTGCTGTTATTAAAAAGACTCTGTGTTCACTTACATATTGGGAGTTAAAATCTATGTCTGGCACCTCAGAGAAGCTAATTGTGAGGGTGGATTTCCTAAAAGAAGGGCAAAAGCTCATTCCAAGTCAGCCTGTGGGAAATACTCTGCTTTTACAAATCTTGCAAACTGCTGCTCTTCTGGTTTTTACACCAGTATGTGACAGGACATTAGGCAGACTGGTTTGAACTAACAGATCTAGAGACACCTTTGGTGATTAAAATTGCAGAGTAGAGTGGTGGGCTGCAGGATGAAAATCAGAGTTTAGAAACAGAAAGAGTGGAGGTAGATGTGAAGTGGAGAAAGAAGAAAGAGAGCCCAGAGGTGGAAAGAGACATAGAAAAAAGTAATACAAAAATAAATTTAGAAAGACATTAAAGGGATGTGATGAGAGAAATAGAGTAAAAGGCATGGAAAGGAGAAGTGTGAAGATGATGAGAAAGGTAGAGGAAATGACATAAGCCGGGCTTGGCAAAAGGAACAATAAAAACCAGAGTGGAGAGAGAAAGGGAGTGATAAATGGGAGACAGGTAGTAGCTGCAGCAAGGTAATAGACATAAATGTATGTTCTACATGAGGCTGCATAGCCAAGCTGAAGTGCTGCACAGATTGCAGACATGCAGTTTACTTCGAGTCAAGCACATGCTCTCAAGTTCAAACATGAGCACACACACACTCAGCCACATGCACGCCTCCACACACACGTTCTCCAGCAAAATGAACCTCGAGGTTCTCAGGTCAGTCCAAGTTTTATAAGATCTAAAGAAGAAAGGCACAGATGAGGTTTTTTTTGCATTGGCTCAGTCTGGGTTAAAGTGGAAAAGTTATTCAGTTCTTTCGGGTTCTTTTGTTCCTTCTTTTTCCAAAAGTGTATTCACACATGTGTTGAAATGAGTGTTAGTATGGGAAGTCATAGCCTCACAAAGGATGGAGGATATGCATTATGTCGTGATAGACCTTCCCACTTGATGTGGAAATGTGTCATGTAGCAGATGATGCAGCTGGGCAGGCAATGGGAAGTTGTAGTCTCTTCAGACCTCCTCTGCAACTCACTCTCTTCCATTCTTATAAACCTAAACAAAATGGGACCTTTGAAACCATAGGTTTTTCACCTCTTGTGGGAACTTCAGCTTTCCTGAGCTGTCCCACACAGTGCACAAGCCATGGTGGTACTTAGGTTATGTGAATAATGTCTCATCTCCACAAAAACAGAAGCAAGCAGAGGAAGGGCTAGCAAGAGAACCCCAATAGCATGATCAGAAGAAGCACCCCTGGTCTGGCTCCTGGCAGAGCTGTCACAGGAGGATGATCAGCTCTATGGTTATGGGCAGAAACACATCAAGTTGAGTCATCATGAAAGACTGTCATCTGCTGAAGTGGGGAGGACATGAATGAATTAATTTGACACATCCTGTTGTGAAGGATATGAACTCAGCACTGGATCTCAGTACATGGCATCTGCTCACTACTGTCAGGCACTGCTCCTTCTTTTGCACCAGCAGAAACTCACAATGTTGTGGCCAAAGGAGTCTCTTCAGGTCATCAGAGCAAACTTAGCCATGACTCGAGCTTCATCTGTGCACTCATTGACTACAATCCTTATTGATGAGCACCAGCCATCTGGGGGTGTACCTGTACCTTCATTAATCACTGTGCCACCACAGAGGTATTTAAAGCTGAGGAACACTTTGTGGGTGATCTTTCAGATGCATCCACTTGTGCATTTTTTGAGGTTAGAGACTAGTGAACGTGCACGTGAACCAATGGAATAAGAAGTTTTCTTTTCATACATTATAACAGTTTTGATATCAGATCAGATAAAGTATTTCATGTTGCTGGAGTTCTTCAGGATGTACAGTTTTCATAGACAATCTTTGCCCCCTTCTCTCTTCCTTGATAGAATTGCTGTACTGGGACCTTTAGCTGAAAGGGAGGGAGATGAGTGGGAAGTGTAGAATGAGTTCCTTTGTGTGTTACTCTCCAGAGCATGAGGAAGAGCAGGGTGACAGTCTCCTTTAATGATACCCAAAGAATAAAAAGTTCTTCATCTTCAGGTAACACACCTATATGTGCAGCTGGAAGGTGAATGTATGTGTAGATTGTCACTAGTGCATGAGTCTGTGCTTTGTTCTGGGATATGTCAGAAAAGATTCAAACAAAAAAAGGGAATATATATTTCAAATACATTGTACAGCCAGCATGCATGTGATTAGGGGGGACTTTTCTAAAGAAATAGACTAAATGAGAAGGAAAAATAATGGGGGACTGTTTGCACTCAATATGAGAAGTACAAGTTTTGAACATGTATTTTTTCCAAGAGGCCAGTTTGGGGAGATTAAACTTCTTTTATTTTTTGAGTGATTGTTTGATTTTGAGGTTTTAAATTGCTCTAGTGCTGGAACAAGGTATCTGGAAGATCTCCCTCTTTCTGTATCTACAAGCTAGTCTGCCTGGGAGATCATAGAATACTGCTCTGCTCTTCTGGCCTAGAAGAGCAAGTGAAATGCTAGTACCTGGATTACCTCTACACTCAAAAGTTCCGTCAGTCTAATTAAGTCAGAAACAATTGAAAAAGATGAAAAGAAACTTTTATTTGTTTCATTTGCCTTGATCTCTCACTGACAACGCGAACACTATGTAAGGGCTTCATACATATAGCCATATAAGTTTCTAAACTGATCTGTTGAATCTGCATGACCTCTGTATTCAGAGATGGCTATTAAGAGAGAAAACGAAAGAGGAAAGCAGCTACGTTGCAGGGTCTGTGAAATGTAAAAGAGAAGATGAGTGAGACTTGTTTAATTTCCAGCTTTATGCACTGCGCAGACAGGAAACTGCATTTTATTTATATGATTAAATTAATTTTGGTTCAGAAGTTAATAGCATAATTCCCCTTGTGGGATCTGTCATGCATTGAAACTAAATCATCCCCTGTGGTGTAATACAAAAAGGGGACTGTGGACTCAGGAGAATCATTTCCCTGTCATTAGCAAATTTCATCCTTATGTCTGGATACCAAGTACACGGTCCACAGCCCAACTGAGTCTTTTTCCTAGCTGCAGAGAATATTGTTGCATTTAAAGAGTGCCATAATTTAGCAATTACAAACTCTGGTTTTACTCCTTGTATTTTCATGGACTATTTTCACAGACTATTTTCATGGATATATCCTCTTGCCTTTCAAACTACTGCACCACAAATGTACCTGAAAAGGTGCCATGTGGGACCTGTATACTGCAGGAGCAAACCGTTGAGCTCACACCACTAAAAGCCAGGACGCTGTTGTGCCAGTCCCTCAGTTCTACCCAGATTTGGCAGCTTGTGCACTGAAACGTGGACACAGCTCATTTTCCCCATCTGGAGTGCTCTGCCCCATGCACTCCCCACGCTCAACCTGGGCTTCAGGGAAACTGAAAGATGTAGGCTCACTTCCACTTATGCCCAAGGGTAAATGGAAATGAGTACAGAGAAGCCTTACCCTGAACCCATTGAGGCAAGGGTCCCACCAACTGCCAGCACCCTGGCATGACTGCCACCCCAGGTGTCAGGGTACTGGCACTACCCTGGCTGGTACAACCTCAAGCAGTGATGAAAGACAAGAAGAAGAGGCTTCATGGGTGTGGTACATAATGAATTCCCATCTGGACAGAGGTGGAAAAAAAACCAGGAGGAACATTGTCCTGGTCAATAAGAAACCATGATAGGGGAAATGCTATATCACAGGCAATAACTGGTAATCCTAGCACTGGTAAATGACAACACATAGTGAAGATACAGTAAGGAAACTCTTTTGGTATCATTAAATTCTGACAAAGGAGATTGAGAGAGTATGTATGCTTGGGCATGCACTGTACTCATGCCAACACCGGGAAGTAAATAATTCCAGAAAGAATATGAAATGAATTTCTGAAGCCATAAAGTGAGGGACCTACTGCTGCACGCTATGTAGCTGCGAGCAGGGGTCTGGAACTTACGTGACCTGAACTTTATTTCTGCCTCTGCCACTAGCTTGGTCTGCATTGACCTTCTCTGTGTCTCAGATGCCCATGTGCAATGTGAGGGCATTGACTGAAGGGCTGTCAGGTCCTAAAGTGAAAGGCATGAAATGAAAAGCATTAACCACTGATAAGGGACGCTAATGACATACTCTTTTTTTATCATGGTGACTTCCTGAGAAGCACCCAAAGTGTGTTTCTCTGTAAACTCTCCCTCCTGGTTTTCTTTCCAGATGGCTGGGCTGATGTTGCCAATTAAAAACAAAGAGAACATTTGAGAAAAGAAAGAGAGGGAAAGAAAGATATACAGAGCAGCAATTAGAGAAAAGACAGCTAAAATAGGTTCATGATGGCAGGGGTTCCTTCATGTTTGTGGAATGTGTCCAAGGTGAGGTTCCTCTATTGTAAAGGCAATTTTGTGTTAAGAAATGGCCCCCAAATTCTTTCCTCCTGAAGATAATGTGATGAAACAAGTAGATCTGAAATAGTCTGGGAACAGCTGAGCAATTACAGATGCTAGCAGAGGACATAAGAGAAGGTCAGCCTATTTATGAAACTTTTGTGTTGCTGGTTCACACAGAGTTAAATGCTTGGATCACTGTTTGTGCCTTTGGAAATCTCACACAAAGCCTCCCTAGAAATATGTTTGCAAGAAATTTGCATCAGCTTAGTGTAAACTGGTTTAAACTAATAATGAGTTGAAACTATTATAAAATGTTGTGTGACTGTTTTGCAGCTCATCAAAGAGCATGGCCGTCAGGCATTTAATACAAAGGTCTCTCCATACATGAAGGCATATGATTTGTCACTGATTCAGCTGAATATGTGGACATTCTTAACATGCTTTTGAAATTAGTTGCCTTGATTTACCACGATAAGCTAAACTAATTATAAAACTGTTAAAATTGCAGTGTCCGGCACCAAAAGTTAGGAAATACCCCAATTGAGGTGACCAATATGTGTATGTTGCAGTCTTTTGTTGAGATCACACCACCTTCTTTCCAAAGGTGCCCCCCACTCAGAGCATGGTGTTCAGTTACTGACACATTTTCCAGGGTTTTGCTTTCATCCTCACTGTCCAGTGCGTGGTCCCTAGCCGTGTGTTACCAATCACCCTTCAGCCCCATGTATGAATGTAGAGCTATTAGTCCATGGGTAGGATTTCTATGCAACATACTCCACGAAGATGTGAGTGCCAAGCTGCAGAGCCTGATGTAAAACAAGTAAATAAGTGACTCCTTTCATGGCACAGCATCATCTTCAAAGCACAGCTCTCATACACTCAGAGCTCAGCAATGGGCACCGGTCCTGGCCTTTTGTCCTGGTTACACAGAGGAAGGAGGAATGCACAATTAGTGACCACTCCCCAAAAAGCCCCAGTTGGAGTGATTTGACAGGCATTGCTCAGGAGCTGTAAGGCAAAAGCAAGGCTGGACTTTCTCAGGATGGCTTTCAGTTGTCTAAACCATCCTCTCTCCCACACATCCTTTCCCTTTTTTCCGACGGTGTTGTATTTATTTTGCAGGTTCTGCCTTCTCCAGCAGTTGTGCAAGGTCTCATAGACAACACTTTTCTTCTTGACACAACCCTCTTTTGTCACCAGAGCACCATCCACCTGCATATTACATAAGATGGGGATCCTGGAGAAAACAGTTGTGCTTATAATCAGTCATCATAGTGTGCATACACAGAAGGACTGAGCTTCAGTTTGATGGCTATCTTAATTTTGGTCCCTCCTGACATTTCAATATTTGATTTTGCAACCCTAATGATCTTTCAGTGTAGTTTTTGTGCAAATTTTCTCAGTTTTTAAAACTGAAAACCTGGGAATTCCTTCATAAGAAGCAATAACTACTCGCACAGGGACCATCAGGAGATCTGATTCCCTCCTTCGAAGGCAGGTTTTTTATGTGACATATTAATAATTTTGATTCAAACTGAATAGAGTCTCTATATGAGACGTAAATCCCTATGGAAAAATCAAAATTCCTCCTTTTCAAAGTGTTTTAATAGAACACTTAGATCTCTCAGGGTTTTCACATCACTGAAAATGATTCAGCAATACTGACGCATACTGGAGTCAGTGGTGGTGGTTTCTCCTCAGTAAGACCCATATCTCCAGAGTCCTCCCTCCCTCCTGCCCCTTGGGAGAGCAGCACAGCTGGCAAAGGGTTTTTTGTATTTAGGCTAGATGATGATGAGGCAAACATTTTGCTCAGGAGGTCTGCAGCAGTTTGCTGACAGGAGATGACCCAGCAATCCTGTCTGGTCCTCACTTGAAAAAGCTGGCAGTGTCCCCCTTCTCAGCATGCTCACAATCCCCTTGCCTGCCCTGAAATGTCATCATCACCCCCTCCTGTCCCAGGCTGTGCCACCCATCTCTAGGATGGTGGTGCAGAGGTGCCCATCCTGCCCTATGCAGAAACAGGACCCAGGACTCTGTGTGCAACTTGCAATGTGCAGCATTGCCTGTGTCTCCACAGTGAAGGCAACTCTCCTGGCACAGAAGTGACAGATCAAATGACTGCAGATTCTTCTTTTCCCTTCCCAGCTTGTCTGTGATTCTTGAGCCTGCCCTTGTCCTGTTCCCATCTCCCTCTACACTTCAGCTCTCATCTCCACCTCCTCATCTCAGTTTCCAGTCGCCAGCTGCTTCTTTCAGTCCCAGCCTCCCCTTCTATTTCTAGTCTCCTCTCTCAGTGTCTCCCCATGATGCTCCCCCTAAGCCTGTATCTACTCCTCCACCTGAGCTCCCACTACTGCTGACCCTAAACTTTGAGACACCAGCTTCTTGGTGAAAGCCCTGCCACAAATTTATACTAAGGATCAAAACTGTATTTTTCTTCCTTACAGATTTCCTGGGACATAGCTGTTCTTTGCGATTTTTTCCCTGATATTTTGAAAAAGAACTGATTAACCTAAACAGCCCCATAATGGGGCAGAAATCTGTTCTAACAACTCCAGCAGTGGCTCAGGTTCAGCACAGTTCATTAAAACAGAGAGAAGAAACATGTAATAGGAAGAGCAGAGCAACATTTATTGTAGGTGTCATTTCCAGCTATGGCTACAATATTCCCATGTGGCCTTCATTAACCAAGGTGAGAAATGGCAAGAGAGACAATACAGTAGATTGTAGTCCCAATGTATGCTGCCCTATCTTAAGTGACAAAGGACCATATCTAGAGACATATGGTCATGCCTAGCAGTAACCACTAGTATGTTCACTATTAAATAAAGATGAGTATAAGAGGGCTTCTCTCATCTCATTGTGGGAAGTTATGGATTGCTGCCTGTGAAGCTTGTTGAGAAAGCACATGGTATTGTTGTTACCCTCCAGCTACACAAAAACATTTCCTTCTATACTGCATATGTACTACCATATCTTTCTGTGGAGTTTTAAAATGTGATAGTAGTGCTGGAAGTAAGATGTCTTTTCTAGCAAGAGAGGCAAGAAAGGCTTTGATTCTATTCATCCTGTCTGCTTTGTCACCTCCAGTGTTAAGAAAAGCCTCCAGTTGGTCATTTTGTGCAGTGCTCATATATCTCTATGTATGTGTGCCTGTGTGCATAGTATATGCATATGAATGTGATTGTGAATGCAAGAGTATGTGTGATAACATCATCCAGATGCCACACCATACTGTTGGATTATGTCAGTCTCACCCAATGAAGCACACTGAGCAAATGCTAATAGTTAAGAGCTAATAAACACTACACTAGAAGGTCAGTGCTGAATCATTTAGATTGTGCACATGGTTCTCAGATACTTTCCCCCAGTATTTCCCTGTAGCTGTAGATAGGCTATGTGGATGCAGATCACCCTGTAGGAGGGATTTTTAAAGACCTGCACTTTACTGAGTCAGCTCAATATGTTCAGAGAGAAACAGCCCCCATACTGTTGGACAACATTATTGTCAGAAAACAGACTTTGCAGGTTTCCAAAGGATGCTCTCAATTAGAGGTCCCATGTCTTTGATATGGTTGGCTCAAAGTGAAAAAGGGAGGTCATATTTACAGAGGTCAGAAATAGGAGAGCATACAATTCTTTGTCTCTTTCATCTTATTTCTCTGTACTTTCTTACCTTTGCTTTCTTACTAGTCTCTGTACACGACATATAATCATAGACTTCAGGCTGTGCTCCTGTCTTGACAGGGCAATCTTTCTGTAAATCAAGTGGGAACGTCTTGGTTACTTGCATGATCAAGTGCTCTTTGCTTCCTTGTCTGCTATCCTTTTGGCCACCTGTAGCAGTTAATAAACTGAAGCCTTTATTGACCAAATCATTGCCCACTTCCTCCCTTCAACTGACCTTCCTGTGAACTGCAAGGAGTTCCTGTTGAGACAGTAGATGTAGTTAGAAGTTGGCCACACAGTGCTGGGGACAACTGTGGGAATAATGAAGACATTGAGAGAGTTCAAAAGAAACATGTTGGATCAGTAAAATAATTCTGCGTCAATCTCCAACTATTCATTTAACCTGTTTAAGGATTATTTAACCCTTTAGCGTTTCTAAAATTTGGGTGAATGTCAAGAGAAATAAAACATCTTACTGCTAAGACAGCAACAGACAGTACTGAAGTTTTAGGACCAGTACTGGACCAAGATTGATGTAACCTCAAATATGGTCTGTGTTGAGAGCTGAGCTACAACTACTTGTAAATTCAAGGCAACTTGCCAACCAGAAGAGGCAGTTTGGGACCCACATGTGAAACAAGCTCTTCTGTTGAATCAGTGCTCTTCTAGAAGAGATGCCCTCCCTCCTGCCCACCATGTGCTGCTCTGACAGGGGCATGGAGTAGGGAGCAAGCATGTTATAGCAGAGTTTGGAGATGACTACTCAGGACCAAAGTGGATGGGAGCATGCACTGGAAAGAGTCAAACTGAGGTTGAGAGAACAAGAGAAGGAAAAGTCTCTCAGGAAGATTGCCATGAGTTCAGACCAGAATCTGGGGACTTGAAAGGAAAGAGAAGAATGAACAGCTGACAGTGGGATACTTCTCTGAAGTTGAATGATGCAGTTTTAGTAGGAAGGGTCTACCTTGGCCAGTGATCTAAAGGGTAAGACTTTTTCCATTCCTTTCCAAGGGTGCCCCCCTTTCCAAGCAATTTGTCCCACAAGACAGCTTTCAGCCTTTATTTATGAAGCTAAGATGGCCAGCAGAAGTCTGGCAATGGAAGTTATCTAACTAGTCCTGAAGGTGGGAAAACACAACTCAGCATTAATGCAGACGTGTCAGCAGCCATAAATAACCCAGGAGTGTGGAAAGACACTGGTTTATCCTACAGAAGTGCCTTACCTCTCAAGACCAGTAAAGGTGCTCTGAGCAGCAAATGAAACATGCATTCCTTATGGGTAGATGCCCTCACTTACTCTGAACCGTGCAGAACAAGATGTTTACTGCTTGTAGGGGGTCTGTCCACACCTTGAGGAGTTATATCACCTAGCAATGCAGTCAAGCTCAAGGGCTTAGTTCTTAGGTTAGTAATTTCATAGACTGTAAAGCCAGAAAAGAGTTTAATGTTCACCTGGTCTGGCCTGGCCTCCCACATAGCACATGCCAAATAATGTCACTAAGTAAATCCTGCCTTAACTTCAACAACTTGTACCTGAACCAAAGTGTATCTTACAAAAAATGAAGCTGTTTAACCTTGATTTTAAGACTCAAGTGATGGAGAATTTACCACATCCTATGCTAGTTTTCTTGGCAAGGTTAATTATTCACAGGGCTTTAAACTGGTATGGCATTTCTCATTTGCCTTTTTTTTCTTGACTTGATCTTATTTTACCTTTATTTCACTAGATTCAACAACCTTCCCATGCCAGAAATTATATTAACTTACCTCTGAATTAATTTTGAACTTTAAGCCAGGTTTTGTATGTGTGGTCTGCCTTGCAAGCGCTGTGATCTGAATCTGTCTTTCAGGGACCCTTTTCCCTGACTGTGTTACTCCTATCCCAGCATGCTCCCCATCCCATTCCTACAGCACAACCATGGCACTGTGAAGGACCAAATTTGATAGCTTCAGCACCAAGAGCTTTCAGTGTTGGAGAGTGGTAGGAGGGTTATTCAGTTCCTCAGATTTATTTGTGATACCAGTGGCCCCATTCTTCATCTTTTCTGTGATGTGTCAGATGCAGCCTGCGGGCCACTGACTGAACCACGCTGTCAGTAAAGTAGGCTCTGGATGGCTCAGTATTTGGCAGAAGTACCTCTAAAGTAACTGGGAGAACAGACAGACAGAACTGCTGCTGTGAATGCTGACATTTGTTTTTCAGCCCCAAAAGGGGGAGGAAGAAGACAAAAAAAAAAAACCCAAAACAAAACAAAAAGCACAAACGCTGAGATGCTGTATTATTTTTTTTTTTTTGGTGGGGGGGGAGGGAGGACACACAAAATATTCTGGGTTTTTTCCCTTTAGAATGAATCAAAATATTTCACTTACTTTTGGATTAACACTGACCTGCACATCTGGGCTGTCTTGGAGTTGTACCACCTCACTCCTGGGCTTTGGCAACCTGTGGCCCAGGTCTGGCAGACTTGCACCCACAGTGTCCTGGGAGCAGGATGCCAGCACTGCAGCTCAGGCCTGAGGCTGCAGAACCATTCCGTAGACCAGGCACAAGACTTTGGGGACTACAACCTCAGCTCTTTAGGCTGCTTGGTGTACCCTCCCTATTGCTAATGTTTGACCTGTAAAGTCCATATAAAAAGAGCTGAAAAGCTCATACACAGCTCACCTTATGTAATGCATCATGGTCCACCTGTAGATAGAGCCTCTTCCTCACGATAGTGGGGTTCCATAGGAGATACAGCCCGCAGGTGTAATTTAGCTTGTGGTAAAGACTGGTGACCTAGGTTCCCCAGACTCTAATTATCTGTGAATTGTCTGCAGTGTTGCAGGGCTTAATTGCCATTTGCTCCAAATGAAACAGGGCATGTTGTGTTATCAAACAAAAATGAAGGATTTCCTCCAATGTGGACTTTTCTGGTGAAAAGGCTCTCTTCTGCAGAGATGCTTCCTGGTTCTTCTGTAAAAAAGAATCACCTCAGCAGAAAGGTCCCAGCCATCTATACGTGCAGCGTAGGCAGGGGGTGAGTACGTTGAGGATGTCTGGATAGCTGTTACTTTCCTTTCTGAGCTGACAATACACCTCAGCCACAGTGAGCACCTGTGTGATCTCATGCTGCTCAAGGTGTACCATTGGGTGAGGCTTTTGGTTGCTGGAAGTGAATCTGAGGTTTAGTTATTAGAAGTTCCTCCATAATTTTTTAAGGGAAGAGGTGGTCATTAATTTGTCCTGGACAAATGCCAAGTCAGGCCACTTGATTTACCTGCACTACATTTCCATGCTGTTCCAAATAGCTGCTCTTCGCATAAGCAGTTGCTGAGTTTTGTCACACAGACAATTCACCATTTCTGTCCAATTTAACCTTCACCCCAGGGAGCTGACTTACCATCTTAAAGATTATCACACATTGCTGTATGATTCACAAATGGCAGTACATTCTCCTTCCATCTGTGGTATGTGTTTCAACTGCAACCAGGAGCCTGAAATAGGGGAAAAAAAAGCAAAAGGCAAGCCTGTTAATCCACCATGACACATACACCTTGATTTTATTTTATTGGAGGGATTTTATAAGGGCTATTATCTGCTGGTTTACATAATCCAACACTTCCCTTAGGGCAATCAAAATTGAGATTCATATGACTTGGAGTTTACAATCCAATGCAGCTGGCAAAACTGTGATTCAGATTCATGACCGCAAATGCAATCCTACTGCAAGCACTCTAAGAAGAACAAGAAAGGGGGGGGGGAGGGAAGACAGAGGATAAGAAAAGCCCTAGTGAAGTGATCTATCATATTGCCTGAGCAGGAGTGTTTGAGAACTGGTATCGTGAAATGAGTCAAAACTTTAGCTAATTTGATTCAAAGGTTGCATGACCTCTGCTAAGTGAGGGACTCCCTTTCCCTGCTGTCTTTGTCTGTTCTTAATAATTTAGCCAGCAGCAAGGTAAGATCTAAGATTGACTTTTTCTGCTATAAACATGACTTCAGTCCAAGTATTTTAGCACCTGAACTCAAGTAAGGATAATAAATGTCAAAGAAATATTTATAGCTTGGTATATGGAGAATTTCCAGTTCCCTATACTGCAATAACACACATCCATCTGCTAACAGCATTAGAGCTGCAGTTTTAAAGCAGATAGTGCCTGAAAATAGAAGGCTGCACTATGCACAGAAAGCTATTGCATTTAGATGTTTGATATTAAGCTGATAATTAAATTAGAAATCAATTATCCAGCTTTGGGAAGCCATTTTTTTTCCTGGACTCAGGCCCACACAGAAATTCAGACTGAGCTCTGTGCCTCTTCCACTTCTCTATGTTCATTTAGCTGAAATCCATCCCTGCGGTACCCAGCTGAGGGGAGGGAGCATACACAAAAAAAACGAGGTTAAAGAGGAATAATTGAAATCTAGAAGTGGAAAAAAGACTTCTTATCCCACCTAATAAATCCCCCTAGCCAGTACAAGTGAATTATTCTTCAGAGCTTTGTCAGATCTAGTTTTAACTGATTGCAGTGATGGAAGCCCCATCTCTTCCTTTGGGAAAAAGCAGCACATTTGAACAAAGCTCCCTGCTAGCAAATATTTCCTGATACTAAGCCTGTATTTTCCTCCTTTCTTAAAGTGATCCCTTTAATGCTGGCTGGATCCAAGATTTTTTCCCAGTGAACTCAAGTCTGTGAGATCTGGAATGCTTACTGGAATGTATGTCTTTCACCCCCAGATTATGGTTTGAAATCTGCCCTAAGCTTACAGTGTCTGGAAGCTGCAGTTGTAGCATATGCTGTCACAGGTCTGTGTGAAACAGGTTGAGGTGTGTAGTCCCACCCTGACCATACACAACGCAAGCAATGGCACAAAACTGTTCCATCATTCTTTGCTGCTGAGCCAGGTTCTGGTGGGAGCTAAGAAATCCTTCTGAGACTTGCAGACACATCAAGCAGGAGATGAAGTGCCTGAGCAAAGGTGGTGTGAGGGGCTTTTTGCTCTTGCTTTGTCTGCAACTAGGGTATCAAAGTGCTTTGCTTTTCACCCTTTAGGTTCTGGCACCTCTCACCAGAAGTGAAAAAGTAGGAATACTGTAGAAATACCAGGATTTCGGCAGAACTGGAAAGGATGTCTGACTATGGAGTTTTGTTTTGAGATCTATGATACAAAACTGAATTACTTCCTCGCTAGTGAAGTGTTTAACATCTCTGGTAAAAGAAATCAGAGGTGGAGAACCACATAGGAGGCTGGTTGAAGTCAAAGCACAGATTTATCGTCTTCACTGATGCAGGACACCTGGTGCTCTGCACTGTAGGTGATGAAAATGACGTGAAGCAATAGAGACAAATTGCTTCTGCCCTGCCACGGGGTGGGGATGTGGTGCTGTTCAGTTGGCAGGAGCAGCATCTGCCTGCATCAGGGCTCTCTCGGGAGAAGGGCAAGAAGGGCACCACTGGGGTCTGAGTGGTCTAAGACCAGCATTTCAGCAGCACTAGCTCCAAACTAAGTTTAAGCCAGTTTAGATGGGGCCGAAACACATCAAGACCAGTTACTGTGCCCAAGGGGCTGCCCTATGCAGGAGTCCAGCGCTGCAGCCACTCCCGCAGCTGACCACACGGCTGTGAACCTGGTCCAAGTGTTAAACCAGTGTGACATTTGGAAAGTCCAGCTCAGCCACAGCACGTGAGATTGCAGTGTGCTCAGATATTACATGTGACACAGTTCTGGCACATTACGACATTGCAGAGGCCAGGCTACACGTCTCTAGTGGGTGGGTGGAAGAATGAAGAACAAGCTGTCTTTTCTCCTCTAGGTGGTTGTGGGGGGCATTTGCCTAACTATCACCATCCTCCTGATGGGAAGGGGAGGGAGAGAGAAGGCAAGAGCACAAGAAATTCAGTGCAGGACAGCACTCCAGGGTTCAGTGCTGTCACTGGCAGGTCCCCTGCGCTGATGTGCCATTCCTGTTCACAACGAGCTCCTGGGATCAGGCTCAGGCTTTCACCCAGATAATTCAGTGATCCTTCTTTCATCACATGGCTTTCACCACATCAGAATGTCTGCAGCACCCTTGGAGTGACAGCGGTAGCCTGTTCTTGGGGGGGATGTGGCAGTGTCATCTCAGAGGGATGAAGGTTTCATTCTCCATTTCTCACACTTTGTCACTGTTTTCCCTCAGGGTGCAAGAGCATTGGCAGCATGTCTGATCCCTTAGCCTTAATACATGGTTGATGGTACAGGTGAAAGTTTCACAGCTTCTTCCTCCCTTCTTCAC
Organism: Loriculus beryllinus; assembly: GCA_039877255.1. Classification (NCBI taxonomy): domain Eukaryota; kingdom Metazoa; phylum Chordata; class Aves; order Psittaciformes; family Psittacidae; genus Loriculus; species Loriculus beryllinus. The sequence goes on from JBCJKH010057882.1 coordinate 17,064, forward strand.
CCTCTCCCTCCCCCAGCCAAACCAGCAAAAAAAAGCAGGAGCAGCTTTGTGTCACAGTTCTTCTGGAATGAAGAAAGGTGGCTGCTGTCTCTGATTAAATGTCAGGAAGACTTCCTAGACTCTGATATTTACATAAAGAAAGGTTATTCACCTTAAGGACTGGCCAGGTTAGGTCATGCAAATAAGATATTGTTCATAAAGTTACAACTGAGAGCTTATTTGATGATTTATTGCTGCTTCTTGCTCCATCACTTGGTCATTTCTTCACCAACTGCAGTCTCTTTGCAAGGCACACCTCATTCAAAATTATTCTGTTCTTTCTTTCCCCTCTCTCTCTAAGGAATTGTACTATTCTTGTTAATTATCTTGCAGTTGAAATATTCCTAATTAGCCATGCTTGGTTTATAATACACTTCCTTGTGTGCTGTGCTAGTTAGCACATCCTCTTGGCAAAAGACAGCAGAGAATTTAGGTTAGCTTGCTAAACAGTGTTCAAAAAACAACACAAACCACACAAAAAAATCCTTTCTTGGTGAACCAGACCATACCTAAAGCATCATTCCCCAGAAAACATTGTTTCATGTGAAATTCAGCAGAACAGTGCAGGGTTTCTTTTAATCTTCAGTGATCACAGTCACACAGTGTAAAAATTGCTGTGGATCCTTATTTCAAGAGGTAACATAAGATCCTATAAGCTGAAAAGCTGCAACATCACGGCTCTAGTAAGGGGCTTTGGAAGCTTTTGCCTGCTTTCTTAAGCCAAGACCAGTTCCATATCAGACTGCAAACTCTAGGGGCAACTTTAAGATGCATCATTGCTGAGTATGCGAGGAAGCAAGCTGAAAATGTGCCTTCTGCAGGAATTTGTGTGGGTAAAATCTGATCGCTCTGATGTTCATGGGAAATGAATGAAGCAGCAGGATAAGCATGGCCACAGTGAATTAATTTGGAAAGTTACACAAATTCTAGCCAAAATGATTTTTTTCAACTTTTGCTGAGCTTTGCTGCAAGTCCCGTTGTGTAGAACCATCTGTTCTTTTTCAGAGCAACCTTATTAAGACCCACTGATGATATTTCATCTCCTTCCTATAGAGAATGTTTCACCCTTTATTACAGTCACTTAAATGTGAGGAACTGCAATTTTGCCACCCTGTTTGCACTCAGAAAATCTAATGATGGTAAATCTGCCATCTCTCCTTGAATACAATCACTCCTTCCTTAACACTGTCTCTCCTATTTGAGGTAAATTCCTGTTGTGCTTTAAACAGCTACTTATTATTTATTGGCATAAATTAAGGTCTATGCTGTGACTCATAGTAGGTCCCATGTTGGATTTATATGTCTGGTAAAATATGTTCCTACTGTAGATGTAAGAGTGAAATGTGTGGAGACTGCCTGTTGCCAGCTGTACGTCTTTGAAACATCAGCCTAAAAAGACACTTTATATAGTGAAAAGCTCTTTAAAAAACTATTCAAAGCTCTCAAACAACATCTTCTGGAGAAAAAAGTCAAATAAAATTAGTTACTTTATTTCACTTCATGTTGAAGTTTCCATTTAAATTTAGTTCCTAAAGAGAAACTACATTTTAGTTTTTGCTCCTTGCTTCTTTTCTCTTCCCCTGCCCTCTGTAAAAATGAGAGAGAAAAAATAAGGGGAAATGGGAAATACACATACACAAAAAATGCAAGAAAGCACTGGAATAATCTTTCTTATTATTTTTGTTTTGCCAAAGGCAAAAGCAGAAAAAAATATATACATTTTTTTTCTATTTTTGCCTTCCAAGAATAGAAATAAACATGTCAAAACCACTTATCTTCCATTTTTCTCAGGCTTCTGCATTGTTACAAGTTCTTTCTGGTGGAGAAAAGATGGGGGAATTGGCAGCCTAAATATCTAATACCTGGAAATGGCATAACAACAGGAAACAAACAAGGAAAGACAATAGTCACACCAAATTAATCTAGATAGTTGCCCATTAAAAATCTATCTGCAAGTGGAGACTCTTTCTAGTCAGAGACTTTTTGACAAAAGTCTGCTTTTTTGGCAGGAAAACTTCTTCCCGCCTTGCTCATTTGATCTGAAATGGAAGGAAATATTTTTGGGTTCTTTTTTTTCCAGAAAACCTTTTCTGTGTTGAGCTTTCTGAATCTTAAAACACCTTTTCTGTTTGATCTGATTAGAAATGCATTGTACATGCCTGGAGCGGGTTTTCTGCAGAGATCATAACACACGCACGTAACCATCCTGCCACAAGAGCCCCCCTCTGTGTAGGACAGCACATAACTGCAAGAAGGGAGTCTGGAAAAAAACTTAACCTAAGACACTGAGGAAAACTGCTCTTACCACTAGCATCATGAGGTCTTTAGCTTCCACTAAACCCAGCAATGAGCTCAGTCTCTGAGGCGTCATTGAGAAGATCTGAGAGCGGTAACTACATGATAGGCATTTTATCTGTCTGAGGATAAACTGCTTGATGGGCTCTGCTGGGATTCAAAACCGCTGTCCTTGAAGTCTTGCTGCCTCAAACCAGTTGCTTAGGTTGCTAAACCATCCCCAGCAGTGTTGGGGAAAGCATTTATGATCCTTTGTGTATGGAGGGATGTTTCATGTTCACCGGTGCATCTAAAAGGACTGGCTCATCAGTTTTGCAGCTCCAACCCATCTTTTCTCCATTGGTCCTGGCAAAAGTGAAGGAGCATTCAGCTTCTTTCCAAACACTGGTGGTATTTTTCCATCATTGCTACACTGCATGTAGCACTCAGTGTTTCATTGACTGGAAAGCATCCAGAGGATGGGAGAGGAAGATTTCTCCTCCTGTCCTTCAGGAGCAGGAAATGCTTAATCAGGAGAATAACAAGTGTGTTGCAGGGTGCTGGACTCTGACCTATGGACAAGACGGTGATGTCAGTCTGCCCAAAGCTAGGGATCTGCTGAAAAGAAATTCCTAACTTTTCTGAACCTGGACCAGATCCCCTCATCCTCTTCCTGTTTCTGTCACTCACTCCTGTTCTCCATGTCCAGGCAGTCTGTCCAGCTCAGAGATGGTGTTGTCAGAGGTGGTGGTGCACAGCGGGTAATGCCTGTGCCCTTGGTGTGATGCCTCCCCAGATGAGCAGCCTTCCTGTGCAATGACAACAATAACAGGAGGTCTCCTTTCTGGTTTGGTCAGGGGTGGAAGTTGGGCTCATGTTTGTGTATCCTGGCTGTTGAGATGGAAAGTGTGAACTTTACAGAAAATTAAATCTGCATAAAAGAGAATGGGGGAGGGGATCACTCTGGAAAAAGAGAGACTTGCAGACGGAGATCCCATTATGTTCAGACCTCACAGTGTCTCCCCACTCATTCATGCCAAGTGCAATGTGTGCTGGGTGCGAGGCAAAAGTCTTCAGACTTAGCCAGAGAAAGAGGCCTCAGCATGTGTTGCTTTGTTTAGCACTGAAGTCGGTAGGGACACTGGCCAGCTGCCAGTCACATTGGCATGGCTGTTATTAGATATCATTGTGTTAAGCTTAGCACTTTTTGCAGGCCAGAAAAATTCCTTTTGTGTTTTCTCATGCTCCTGACACATTTAGGAGAGTTTCAGCTTCAGAGAGAAAAGGCACGAGTAGTGCAAACGGGGCACGGATGGGAAGAGATTGTTAAGGCAAGATAAAATCACCCTTGCTGGACTCAGTGCAGGCTGAGGTTCATCAGTTATCAAGCTTGGGTTGACATTTTATAAATAACTACATGGGGAAAGACATGTTCTGAATCACCTTTTGCAGACCAAATTGCAAAAGAGAAGCAGCTAATTAGAGCTGCAGGGAGCTGCACGTTGGCCATGCCAGTTGGCTTGTGTTGACCTGTTCGTGACTGGAAAGTCAGTCTGGATCCAGGTTTTGGTGCTTTATATTTTTTCTGTCTTTAAATTATGTGACTTTTATAGCCTAGGAAAAGCCAGAAATAGTGGGAAAAAAAAAAAAAAAAAAAAAAGGAATAGTAAGCACGTGTTCTTCCCAGCATTCTTCCAAAAGGTTACCCTCACTTATCCCAGCCCTCAGCCCCAAGTACTGTATGAGCTGGCTGTGTGAGATAACCTCCCAGGACACTGTTGACTCGCACAGCAGGAGTTGCAGCTTCTATCATCTTAGTCTTTTTTTGGTGACCTTCCTTTTCTGTTGAAGGCTAAAATGAAGTAAATTAAGCCAAAACAGTCTCAGAACCAGACTGGTCATCCCCTGTGGTTAGACTTCTCTGCTCACCAGGGCAGCATTAGCTAACTCTTACAATTCCCCTTTTATGTCCTGCCAGAGCTACCCTCATGGTGGTAAGTCCATTGCTTTTTTAGCCCTGCTTGAGGAAACCACTCTGTGCTAAGCTGCTTTTCTCCACTTGCTGATGAAGGACAGATTGTCTCCTCTTTCCTCTCTTTGCACAGCACAGTAGTCTCCTCTGCTGCTGCCTCTGATTCCCCCAAACCAAGGCATGGTTTAAAGAAGGATGTGTATGTGTCACAACATGTGTCTTTGCAGTCAAATGAAAGGATTGTGCAATGGCTGCCCTGTAGCTGCAGGCTTAGTTTTATGTAGGGGCAGGGCAGTTTTATGTAGGGGGAGGATTTGTATGGGGTTCTAAAAAGAGAAATGGAGATTTAATGGATGTAGATGGGGTTGAGGAGATCCTACTACAGTGTCAAATTCCTACATCAGGCAGAAATCGCTTTCTTCTAGATGTGCGAATACAAGATGCATGAATCCTAGCAACAATCACACTAAAATGTACAGCTGTTAGTGTCCATGTGTCATAGAGGCTAGGAAAGGAGGCAAGATGAGGAGGCTTTACTCCTAAAACTTAGTATGCATTGGAAAAAAAAACCGCTTGGGAAACCATTCCCAGCAATTCTATTCAAAGCTCCTTTCTTAATTCTCTTTAGAGTCCTAAGCAAGTAAGTTTATGCTTTCAGGATCATTCCTCACCACCACCACCCCCCCCCTCTTTGCAAATTATTCCATGAAGGCCTGTGAAGCTCCTTGAATAATTTTCACTTCTCGTGGCATGACACATCTCAGCATTAACAATGTTCTACACTTTCCAAAGCTGTACTCTTTTAAAGCACTTCCGCACAAAATACTCTGCCAAATACAGATGGGAATATTTCCATGCCAAATGTCTACCTTATGATGACTTTGGGAGGATTCATCCACTGTTTCAGCTAAACTGGAGAAACAGTTTCCAAACATGAGATTAGAGAGAGAGAGATTTCATTAAGAAAACCCAGGCTTTGAAGTAAGGTTTGAATATTTGGCGTAAGGCTGGTGCCTTGATACGTTATGTGCTTCTTCCAACACTGTGAAAATTCTTTTAAGTTTCACCAACATACTAGCCCCTAATTTAGTAATTCTGTGCTTCCTGAACAGGAGGTTTTTCAGACATTGGCAGCTTTGTCTCTTGAAGACGCAATGTTTTCTGGGCATGTTCCTGGCCCCATAGCTCCAGTGTCGCAGGTAGACTGGAACAAAGGTTTCCCCCTTTTCCTTCCACTCTCCCTTACGTTATTCCCTCTTGCCTCTACCAACTTCCTTGCTTGTCTTTCCAGTGGTGGGGTGAAGCAGGCAGTTGTTCAGCACAGCACTTAGTCTAGAGGTAGCCCTTGGTGTGCCTATGGGCTCATCCCTGCTGTACAGACAGAACAGAGATGGCTCCAGAAGCAGGACACAGGCTGTGGAGCAGGATGGGGGAAACAGAGGAACAAGCAGGGATATAAGCCCACAGTTCAAACGATAAACTGAACCTAGTCATTCTGGTCTAGAAATGAAAAAACATTTTCTGGTCTAGAAAAAAATAAAACTTTTTCTCCTTTTTTTTAATTTCTTCATTGTTTCTTATGATTTAGGAAAATTCACAATGTATAAAGGATGCCTTCTTATATTTCTCTCCTTCTTTTTCTTTGCATCCATCACCTCCTGCAGCAGATGACGTGAGCATCCTGCATAAGCTCCCCTCACTGCTCAGCCTGGATTCCTCCTGAGATGAGGACTTGGGGACTTCTTGCAAGCTGATGGAGTTAGCAGTCCTATGGGAAAATGAGTTTGTAGTCACAGGTTAATATTGCATCAGCAGCTCCTAATTTTGTGTCCATGAATTTACATCCTTAAAGATATTTGATATAGGTTTAAAAGTGTGATTGTAATTATATTATGGAGTAGTTATGGCTTTGGGGAAGTAATTTTATGCCTCAGCTGTGGCACTGTTTCTAATGTACCTAGTGTTTAAATGTAGCTGGACAGAGGTGCTCATACCTAGGAGTTCATAGCTCCAGCTTGAAATGTGTTATTAATATTATGCATTTGAGCACAAGTAAATTTTCAAAAAGGAACCATCTTGTAATTTCCCTAAAAGGTAGAAAATCTCATATTCGTTATTGATAGACACTTTGCTATCCCATTTCAAAGCTTCAGGCAGGTTTCCTTCTTAATAGTGTGCTTCCTTCAGCACACTAGGGAAGATTTCTCTTTCCTTCAAACATATTACAAGAATAAAAACTTCCAGTGTGAATCTCACTGAATATAGGCATGCTTTGGTCCACTGAATGAAAATATCAAAGACTTATACATACGTCAGAAGATCAATGTTGTAGAAATTGTTTTATGTCTGTCATGTTGCAACTTGCAGTCTTTGTAAGACTGTACCAGCTTTGAGACTATAATCCTACACACATGCTCCAGGAATACCAGGAAAGTTGGGAGTGGTGGTTCGGAAAAAAAAAGTCTGAAAAGCATTCACAGCCATCTTCATTTTGTCTCAAAGTGAAATATGGCTTACAATGAAATCTGACAGTAGGTTGGAGAGGAAGCTATGACCAGACTGCAGACAAGGTACACAGCCCACTGGAGAATTCTCTGAGCCACCAGGTTCGAGACAGGAATGATCCAGCCATCCCACAGTACATTGGGTAGTCTGGGAGGGGCAATCAAATGTAATTCAGTTGTCTTTATTGCCGATAAAAAAATTGGATTTTAATGCCTGAGTTTACAGGAATAAGAGGGGAGTTCAGCCTTTCTGCTTGACACAAAAGTTGCTTTGAGCTGTTTTAGGCACCATAAAGTTTTACTTAGATCTGCTCAAACACAAGTGTGAAAGTCTGTGGCATTCCAGTGCTAATGATGGCTGAGAACAAATGAGGTCAGACGCCTTTACCCATACCTTTGCTAGGTGATGATGGTTGAAAATTAATTAAAAACAAGCAGAGCAGTGACAAATCTTATTAGAAAAGCTTAAGACAGGAGCTCAGATCAATTTAAGTTATGATTAGGGATTTTGCTAATTTACATGTATTTGTACACAAGAACAATTTCCAGGCACTCAAGTAAATGTTCACTGTGTTAGAAATAATGAAATTCAGCTTAAAAAATCTATTTGGCTTTTAGGGCTTTTTTTTTTTTTTTTCTGGTTTTTATGCCATCTTTAAAACTTTCAAGTCTTTCTTGATGTAGTCATGGAGCAGATCCAAGCATGATATGGTTGAGGTCAGTGATTATATGCTATAAAGTTCAAGCAGATTGTGAATGATCTACTATATGAAAGAAGCAAGTTTCTCATTATTGTTCAAGGCTAGCAATAAGCAATAGCTATGTGGCAGCTTGTACCTAAATTCCTGAATCACAGTTAGTAATCCTGTAGCTGATGTTCTCATGTTAAAAGCTAAATCAAATTTTCCAAATTATTAAGAAAGAAACCCCAAGCTCCATGGTTTCATAGGCTTAACAGCAGCTAATATCATTAAGACTGTTATAGATTGACAGGAAATAGGGAAATGCAGTGAACACTGAACAAAAGGATATGCATAACCCAGTCTGGACCTCCCTAGGGAGAAGTTACCAAGTCCAGGGAAGATCAACATGTCACAAAATTAGTTTCAAAGTGTCTTCTAGAAGCATTTGCATCTCTGCCTTGAAGCTGCTTTGCCATCCTTCCTAGTTTTAGAAAGGTCAGAAAGTTCTATTCAGAGGTTGGAAATACCCTTGTTAAGTGAACAAGCATAGACTTGAAAGCAAGTCAGCAAAGCAAGTAGTTTTCAGGATGAAAACCAGCCAGAGAAGCAATTTAATACACATCAGAGGTGTTTATGGATAAAAATGGCTTTGTTGATTACTTTTGTTGTAATACTTTGGCCGGATGTTTTCTGGAATGTAATTAACAGAAAGAACACCATATGGTAGAGTATAGATCATCAAACCCTCAATGAGGACTGTGCACATGTTGATTGTTCGGACTGTAGATGTGTGTGCAGAGTGTGATACTGGGAGGGTGGTGTGATGCTAGAGAGGAGGAAGGGAGGAGGGCTATATAACATGACAGAGATTTCAACTACAGTGGAAAAAAAAAGGGCAGAAGCAGAAAGGTATGCAGTGTTCAACCAGAGCTGAGCAAAACCAGCATAACAAAGTGCATACTGCAATAATCTTTTTCTGATGGAAGAGGAAAATATGCAAAAGGAACAGCTCCTACCACTTTGCTAAGCCCTGTATATTCCAACAAGGCATCCACTGTATGAATGAGAAGATAACTGTAGCACTACACAAATGGCTTTTTCAAAGGATCAATGGCTGTTTTTTCTGTAGCTCAAGATTAATGGATTCACCAACCAGTAAATGATATATATCTTTGTACTGGACACAAAACTGTTAAAGATTATCTACATATAGGTGACAGTAAAAATGCAGTGGTTTTACCTTCACTGAGAAGTATATGCATGGGTTTGCTTTTTATGTTACAAATCTGAAGTCTTTGAAAGTACAAAGAGGAACAGCAGCCTTTATTGGATTAAGGACAGACTGATCTTTCAGTCTTTAAAAGATGTCTTTATTGAAGAAGGGAGAAAGCAAGACACTGAGAAAGAGTTTGAGAACATCTTCAAGATGATAGGGAAGCTGTCAGCACAGTGAAGAATAGGGATGAAAGTGTAGAATCATAGAACAGTTAGGGTTGGAAAGGACTTTAAGATCATCCAGTTCCAACCCCTTGCCATGGGCAGGGACACCTCACACTAAACCTTGTCATCCAAGGCTCTGTCCAGCCTGGCCTTGAACACTGACAGAGATGGAGCATTCACCACTTCCCTGGGCTGTGATTTGGGCTGTATTTAGTTTTCCAAGTGTCCCACTAAGACAGGTGTAAGGAGGGTAATAGGTCCTGCATATCATCTTGGCCTGGACAGTGGAAAAGCATGACCACATCCTTTTTATAAAATTATAAATATGAATTTTTGGTAGTGTAAAAAAAAAAGGGGGGGGGGGAGAGATATTGAAGCAGTAAGATGTGATAACAGCTATGAAGCTGGTCAGGAAAGCACCAGTATTCCTGCCCCAATAGACAAAGAAGCCACAGAGAAACCCCTTGGACCAGTGTAGTGCATAGGAAAGTTTGCAATTACTTGAAGTAGCAACTGTAGATCACAGCCATGCAAAGTGTGACAGATCAAGCACCTGCAATGGAAGAAAGCTGAGAGAAAGTAACCAAGGGTGATGGTCATGAAGCTCAGAAGGGAATGTAGGAAGTGACCACTGGAAGATGTGCAGAAGACACAGCGTGTAAACTTCCACCATCTGGCAAAGCTGAAGGGGTTAGTGGAAGAGGCTGGTCTCCCAGGAGGCCATGACAGTAAATGCAAAAGCAAGTGCACTAAAGAAACACTGATTGATGTCATGTACTGCTCATGGAATGCACTCAGAATAAAGGTCTTGCATATGGCTTACAGACTAGACAATGAATCAGGGACTTGGACACAACCATGTCATGAACACCAATGAACAAAGGCTAGCTAGATTTTGTGGATGGCTGTTGGTGCTGGTACCGCAACAGTGGCCAGCCATCTGTGTGGTGCACATGCATTTTCACTAAGCATTAGGCCCTGGGCGATACCAAGAATGTAGGCAAGAGGATGTTCTTCACTACAGGGCAGCAGCAACTAGGTGACTTTAAAAAAGCCATCCAAAAGACATGTGGATAACACTACAATCATTTGATTATATGTGAACTCCAGCTTTAGAAATGTCAGTGGTTTTTTCATCATGAAACTTCATGCTCTTGAGCTTTTTCAAGCACTAAAAATGACTCTAAAAGTCTGTCACCTTCTGCCAGCTGCAGCCAAGGTCCATTCCATACTCGTCATCCTTTGTTTTATGGAGACCTGCAGTGCACTGAAGCTTGGCCTCTTACTGGTGGTGTGCTTTGTGACTACTTTGCACAAGGAAATCACTCTGATGGTGTCCTCTCACAAGCAGGGTGTTCAGCAGCTGTGGAGACTGCAAGAAAGAACCAGAGGGGCTGGACCAGGCACTTCAGAGGCAAACACTGGATTGGGAAGCACAACAGAGTTTGAGCACGAAAGCTGGGGAAAGAGGAGGTCAAAGTCTAGACATTTGAGAGCAAAGGTTCACTTTGAATAGAGAAGAGGCCCTGGTGGCCTCTAAAATTACCATAAATGTCTGTTTACAGGAAGTGGTTGAACGGAACAGA
>JBCJKH010057883.1:0-17470 GCA_039877255.1 Loriculus beryllinus
CCCTCATCTCAATACAACGCTCCCATATGTGACTCAACCTAGCAAGGTGACTGGCAACCTGCACACTCCTCCAAAGGTATAACCATTACTGTTCTTCAATAAAGTCCAGAAAAGAGCAAAATTAGGAACTTGTGTCACATTGTTTAAATGATACACAGTCACTCAGAGATGTAACCCTGATACAAGGCATGTCAGTTACGCTGTCCAGGAAAAGCCTTTAGGTGTTGTGTATCCAGGATTTTAGGCAATAGTGAATTCCCCAAATCCCTAGTGCTGCTGCCATGTCATTCAATGCCTTAAGTCACATCCAAAGCTCCAGCACTGTCATTGTGGCTATTGAACTGGACCCTGGATAGGAAACAGCTGGGGCTGTGGGGATTTGATAGCAATGTACCAAACAGTTTGGTGGTTACAGCTTCCCTGGAGGAAGAGGAAGACTTCTTTTCAACTCTGCCTTCCCATGTAAACCAGAACAGGGCCTTGAAACTGCCTTCTGAGAAGTGCCCACTTGTGGTTGGTGAGGGTGAGAAAGTCTTGATTCACCTTGTTCTGCTTAGATCAAAATTCATTCAACTATTGGTTGATAGAGGGACTTGTATCTGATTTCTGTGCCCTCTGGTACAGTGCTTGTCCATGGTCTGTGGATTTCAGGGTTTGGTTTCCTGCCTCTCTCTGTCAGTGACTGCTTAATAACGTTTGCTTTGAAGCTGATTCAAAGTGACACACTTGTTCTGCATGGTCTTGCAAGCTAGTACCAACAATAGAGTTTGTCCAAAGCACAGCTCCACATCAGGTTGGAGCTGGTAGACAGCTTGATCTTTGGTCTTTGTTGTCCAGGGTAACCCAATGTGGTGCCTAGGGTATGGGGAGGGACCTTTTCCCACTCCAGTAAAGGATATAGACAGTGAAATGGAGTCAGGAGAATCTCTCCAACTCTCGTAACAGGACACAAACTTCATCCACATCTTAGGTCAGCTGGGGTGGCCTCTGGTCCCTGCTGTGTGATCCCTTAGGATGCCTTAGGATGAGCAGTTAGCTAATTCAAAGTTGTGAATGCCACTGGGCTACAGTGTAGCTGGAAATTAAGCACTGAAATGGCCTGGCTGTTGTGAGGATGAAACCCTATGCCCACATTTAGGCAGCTGATTAAATTTTCTGTTTTTCAGAAAATGGAGTAACTCCTTTTCTTAAATTGAAGGGATGTGGGAAAGGAACATCTCTCATAGCTTCAAATATGCATATGTAACAGCTTAATTTTAGAGAGTGAAATGTTGCAGTTAAGTCCTTGCTGTAGGCTAGGACAGTTTGCTCTTTTTTAAGCATCCAATATAAATTATTAAACTTTAAAAACCATGCAACTTGATCAAAAGTAACAGCCTACCTTGTGGAATTTTTTACAGGATCAGGGAAGACTTTGTTGCTACATGGTTGTCATTTGACTGGTATTATATTTTGATAGAAGCACTTACTGACCCAAGGGGCTTTTAACTAAATAATGCTTCTTGGTTTCATCAACATCCGGATTCCAATGTTTGTAATGTCAATGGAAGAGTGGAAACATTTCCATCAGCCCATGCTACCTGCTCCTTTGGGAAAACTGTCTCTTGGCTTAGATATAAGCTGCACTTACTGCAGTGAAGCTCTTCCTTCAACTCAGGACTCTCTCCTAACACAGATGTTAAAATATAATGGTTACTTTTCATAGGGAGTTTAAATGCACAGATTGGAGGGGTTTTAGGAGGTCATCTGAACACATTTGTGAATGGTTTGTTTAGCACATGAAATAAGCATGGTACCTCTAGATAAACTGATGGCTATATGTAGACAAGACTTTATAGCAGAGTATACAATGTATAGTTCACACTACGCTAATTTGGAAACCTTATTATGTATACAGCACACTATGCTGTACTATGTATAGTATACTTTCTCTTGCTATACATATACACATATATGTTATACTTGTGCTATTCAGAGAAGGGATAGAATACAATACCTTCCACATAAAAATTAGCATGCCAGTGCACAACAGTCTTACAGACAGTCACATATACTCACTAAGCCACATTTATTTCTTCTTTTGTCATCGGACACCCCATCTGTTTCTTCTGTTATTGCTGAACAGCTTGCCATCCCAGTCGTGGCCTTACAGAGAGGACTCAGAGGTATAGAAGCATCTAAGCGACTTATGAACTTATTTTTCATAGTTATTTAGGTATTGCTAGACGTATCTTCAAAAGGACTTGGAAACTTAGTTTGCAGTAGATTCCCAGTGGGATTTTCAGAAGTGCTTTAGTAACCTACCTGTCAGAGAAATCAATGGAAGTTATGTGCTGGGACATTCTGCAATACCATGAGATATTTCTCTGCTTCCTTTTACATTAAATGTCCTCAGAAGTCTGTCTGTGAGTATAGTTTTAAGGCCTGTGGTGCTTAGATAACACAGATAGAGCTTATTTTCATACTTTCTTTCAAAATGAGATGCAGGCTCTTTGTTATGGCTGAGGTAAGGAGGCTTCTGGAAGTGTGATCTGGGATCATTCCTGCTTGCTGCTGTTCTCTTCTTGGGCTCACAGATCGAGACAGTTTTGCTGATGGTCATCACTGCATGTTCTGCGCTAGCTTGGTGGTTAGTTGAAATCACTATTAAAAAGCAAAGGGAGAAGTGTTGAAGTGTCAGCTTTCAGTGAATAGTTTTGTCTTTTGCTTGTTTATTTTCAAGAAGGAAAGAGAAAACAGATGAATGATACTGGGATTTCTGCAAAGCAGGAGGAGAGATTACAGAAAGAAGTGTATTTAAGGAGCAAGCCTGTAGCTTTAATATATGCAGCTGCATTGAAGTGTGTGCCAGAATATTTTAAAGTAACATCAAATATCTTTATTAATAAATCCGTGATAGCTTTATGAACCAGGAAACATTTTGTGTACAAACAAAAAAGAACAGCTCCAAACACACTCAGTATTCAGCCCAGTGTTTATAGGAAATTATGTGCTTTGGCTGTAAATTATGGCAAGATTATGAATTGCCAGCCCTGACCTTTCCATACACATTACACATTGCTCCAATGGTGATTCTTTGAGCATGCAGACAGTCACGATTCATGCTAATGGCACGGGCAATGGCTTTGAAGACTACCCACAAATGTAGATGGGCGGACTGTGATTTGTGGGTATTACGTGTAATGTTTTGTAGCAAAATAAGTATCTCTACTCTAGGCTGAGACTGCATATTTAATTCATCACCTTTCTATGGTATATAATTAAATGCGCATGTTTGTTCTCTCTGGGCTGGCTGAGAAACTACAAATTAAGCATTTTTCTCTTCAAAACTCCCTGTTACTGGCTCTGTTTCGCTGCTTTCATCTCTATGGATGGAAATGACTAGATAATCTGATCAATTCAAATAACAGAACAGTAACTATAAACTCTAGCCTACTAAGTTATTTTCCTGCTGTTGTGTGCTTTTCTGTCTGCTGTAAAAGTTATTTCATTATCTTAGGAATGTTGTCCACAAGACTGGGAAAGTAAGGACTGTTACATGCCTCTGGTTTTCCAATGGTACAATCTTTACAGCAATATTTAACTATTTTCAGGAAGACTGTAAGGCTGTCATAAAAGGTGCTAGCTATTTTGAGCTCCTTAGAAGAAAAAGGTAGAAGATGTCTATAAGAAGAAGTTTTTTCCTGTAAGGGTGCTGAGGCACTGGAATGGGTTGCCCAGGGAGGTTGTGAATGCTCCATCCTTGGCTGTGTTCAAGGCCTGGTTGGGCAAAGCCTTGGGTGACATGGTTTAGTGTGAGGTGTCCCTGCCCATGGCAGGGGGGTTGGAATTGGATGATCTTAAAAGGTCCTTTCCAACCCTAACTATTCTATGATTTTATTAACAAAGTTGTAGATCTCATAGTTGTCATAGCTCACGTTACTGTCAGACATTAGTTACTGATTCCAGAGAAGAATGCTAACACTTTTTCTCCTTGCTGGTTTTGTTATTGCAGCTCTTCGCCAATGTCTCCGGCTCTGTGGATGATGAGGGAACTTGTCAGTGCTCTGTGTACTTGCCAGATACCACCTTCCCCGTGCAGAAGGCTGAGCAATTGGAGATAATAGCTGCAACACTCACGAAGAAATTTGAGATAGAGCTTTCTCAAGTAAGGTGTTCTTTTCTCATAAGTACAACAATTGTATCTCTGCTGGAAAATGGTTGCCTGTGAAACAGTACAGCAGTCAGTGCTTTTCTGTGATGTGTCTTTCAAACAGCGGGAAAGAGGGCTCTGTGAGAACAAGGAGAAGGGTGATTCAATCTTAAATCTTTGACATTGCAGCATGCCATACATTTGAATATCCTTAGGTCTCTTTTTTAGGCCTTTACAGCTAAAGGCATATGGTATTTTTGGAAGAATGGTTATGTTTCTCCTCTTCTGGCTCAGTTTTATTGGTTTGTGATTGCTACACAGAGCTACAGGAAGCCAAGCCTCCTGCTCTTTCATGTGTCATTATTTGTATCAAGCCAGCCAGCTTGTGAAGGATAAATGAATAGAAAGAAAAGTCACCACAGACCAGAGTGAAGAAGTGGGTGAATATTCGCCCCTTTAGTTCTTCTGCTAAAAAAATGATACTAAAAAAATGATACTAAAAAATCAAATGTCTTTCTTGTCAACATCTGAAGTTGTGGCAGTGGGACTGCTGAATTATGCATTGCTGTTGAAGACAAACACACCTTACACTGTTTGGCTCCTTTTTGCATGAATTCAGATTCATTTGTTTTGAGGAACACAGGCAAACCTATACATGCTGCAGTTCATAGGGTGAAGCTGCCTGTGAAGACAGAAATCTGCCTTTGACTTTTGATACTGGATAAATATTCAGGATTCAGATTAGGTGTCCAGCAGAAAGTGTTTCCTTCAGGAACCAAACATCTTAAGAAATGAAGTGTCCTTGAATTAATCAGCAGAAAAGGAACTGCATTAAATTATAAATTCTAACTATAAATATTCATGACTCTCCTCTGGTATAATCAAGAACAGATAAGAAGTTGTGCATAAAAACCACAACAACAGACAGAGGATCCTGTGGTAATATCTTTTGGTTCAAATAATTTGTTTTGAAAGAATTGGAGCTAACAATGAGACACATTCAGCTGTCAGCAGGGATATGAAGGACAAACTGACAGAAGTCCCACTGCCTCCAAGTACCGGAGGTACCTGATCATTTGCAGCATGGAGGTATAGCACAGAGTTAATGATCCATGAAGATCTCTGATGTTTCAGGTCCCCATACTGTTCCTATTGTGGTCAGTGCTGGCATTTTAAGCTAATTGCACTGGAACAGGATCAGGGGCATGCTTTCCAGTCAGAAAGTTGAAGTGGCTCTTCAAGTGTTTGTGCGCTACCTCTCTCAGTTATGTGCCCTTGTGCAACCAGTCTCTTTCCAGTACTTCCTCAGTATGGTGCATGTTTCCTTTAGGATGGTTGACTTACCTGCTAGTGCCATGCAGATCTAGAGAACACATCAAGTGATGCTTGACTCTTTGTGTGAACAGCCTCAGATCTCTATTGAGTTCAGATATCTTGCTCATATAAAGACACAAGTTAATATAGATACCTAAAATTGAGTGTCCAGATTCGTACCTGAAACTCACCTCTAAATTCAGAGCAAGATAAATCCCCACTGTGGACTTCAATGTCTAGGCTGCCAGCTGGTGTCACCTAGTGTACGTGTGTTGTCCTCCTTAGGTGCCCAGCAGTGTGCCATTGTGTAGACACTGACCTTTCAATTCTCACTGCAGACAGCAAAAATTCTTTCACAGACCCAGGCTTCACTGAATTTCATCCTGTCGAGACCAATCAACCAAGCAGTGTTACAATGCATCTAGTTAGATAGAGTGTGACATATACTTTGGTGTGATATTGGCAAAGAGACACCGGGTCAGAAATGAAAATGAACAGATTGCATTTTGGCGTGATTTTATGTGTGTAAGATTTCTCAGTTGTGATGTTGTTTTTCTGTAGAAAGAAGAAAGTTGTCGAACATTGCCTTATTGATATCTGAACTTAAGTAGTCTGAGATCTTGCGATGCTTGCATCTCCATGCTTAAAAATTCTTCACCTTTCCTGCTAATACAATTCAAAATATTACTTCAGTCATGATAATACTCACAGAAAAAAGGAAATAATGAAATGGAGGAAAGCCAAGCTCTCATTATTGGTCATTGTAAGAAATGATCCTGAGCAAAATCCTAGGGAATCATGCTCACATGTAACTTAGTCTCACCACAGGGGTGAGAATTTCTATTGAGTGTTTCCTTTTTTGACTCTCAGAATCCGTGCTTCAGTTGCTCTTCTATAACACGCTTTGAAGCTCATAGGAGCTTTTCCTGGGTAACAGCTGCAGGATTGGACCCTCTTAAGGATGCTTTCCATGTGCTACAAGCCCCAGATAAACAACCTGATTGAATCGTTAACCTTTTGCCTGATTGTTGGCTAATTCAAAAGCAAGGGGGTCCTTTTATAGAATCAGCAGGCAAGGAAGCTCACAGATAAAGAGATGCTCTCATGTGCCAAATGAGTACAAACTGTAGGCTGAAAATACCAGTCTAATTTTTCCTCTGTCACATCAACCTTTGCCAGCATAATTATGATTACAGAAGAAAATTAACCTTTCAAAGCAAAGCAGGAATTGGCTGCTCCTCTCAATAGGAAGAGGGAGAGGACACCTCTGTGACAGGGTTGGATCAGTATGTGATCCCAAGGAGAGAAAGTGCCTTTCAGAACTTGGCTCATAATGGCCACAACCGGAGGAAAAAATCATGCCTGCCCTCTGCCAGGAACAGCTGTTTTCGAAACAGGTTGACCTGCAGTGGAATTATTCTTGGTGTCATCTTGCAGACTGCCTGCCACCTAGCTTCTTACAGGTCTGTAGAGGTCAGGTCTGCTCGAAGCCAATGTCCTGGGCTGGGTGACTTTAGAGAGTTGCTGGTTTTGTCACTTCTCTCTTTTCGTCCCTCAGTGTTCCCACTTTTTTCTTTCACATCTTCATTTTGCACCTTTGTTCCTCCTTCTGTATTCTCCAAGTGTGTTCTAGAGAAGCTTCTCCATGCTGCAAAACCTGTTTTGATAAATACCAATTACAGGTAAATGACACAGTAAATAAGCATCGCAAATTTTTCCTGCCCTTTTCATTCCACGAGGGTTACAATGCTTAGAAAGGAGAAAAAACTGAGGAATTTTGTTCCTACATATGCCTCACATGGCTCCACTCTCTTCCTACAAAGGGCTAATACAGGTCTTACACTGTCTTCTTACCCTCCTTTAGGCTTTTATGGCAAATGTGGCAGCAATCAGTACTAGTCGTTGGTCTGTATCTCTAAATTTGGGATATGCACAGAATTTCTGTGCCAGCCTGTCAAGAGACAGCAGGTAGATGAAATAAAAGAATAGGGATTATAAACTGCTTAAATTTATCTGTCAAGCAACAGAGCAACATGATGTTCCTTTTTCAACTGATATTTCTAAGCTTGTGAAACTCCTAAGCCATATCTGAGCAGGCAGGAATGTCCACACAGGGCATTTCAATGCTTGACATATGTGCTGAATTTGTCTGCAAAAGCAATATAAACCTGTTAGAGCACTGCTGGGAAAATTATATTTAGCCAATAATTCACCAGAGGAGCTATTAGTTGAAGTTCATTGCGATGCTGGTGTGGCTGTACAGAGCACTGCAGAGTGCTGGCGCTAATTCAAGTTCAGCTTGGATGTCTCTCAGCTATACTCCACTGGATGGTGTTGACATGTCTTTAAATGACCTAGATGGTTGACTGAGTGAAAACCCTCTGATGTTGGAAGAGAACTTCAGGTCTGTGTCCTGCAGCACTCTGCAATGAGGGCTGAAATAACTATGTATGCCTTGTTCCAGCCCTCAGCATTTTGTCTAGGCTCTCAGGACCCTGGAGAAAACTTCAGATTCACAGATTTCTTACTAATGAGTAGCCATCGCTAATTCCAGCTGTCTGTTTATTTCAGTAGTTTGTGCATTTGGTCTGTATTACATTATTATTGTTACCATTATTATCACTACTATTAGTATTACTGTGAGAAAGGTTATTCCCATATGCCTCTCTGATACACGTAGCTTCACACGGCAGTGAAATTTCATTAACACATGGGCTCGCTTTATGTTTTTCAGGTTGTAATAATGTATTTTTTTCTTTATTTCTTTTTTTTTGTACAAACTCTAGAAGCAGTTTAAACATTGACCTTTGAAGATTATTTTCAGGAGATTTCTTTCAGGATTTTTTTTTTTTTTGAGAAGTATCTTCCAGCTCCAGACTGATTTTGCTGATCAGTGAAGGGTGAGGTCCAACTGCATCTGACTTTTTCAAGAAGATAATTATATTCACAGAATCAGTAGGGTTGGAAGGGACTTCTGGAAATCATCAGGTCCGACCCCCCTGCCAAGGCAGGGCCACCTAGAGCAGGTTATACAGGAATATGTCCAGGTGGGTTTTGAATGTCTCCAGAGAGGAAGACTCCACAGCCTCCCTGGGCAGCCTGTTATAGTGCCAGATTTAAGGAAAAAAAGACATAACATTTATGAAGCATATGGGAGAGAAATTACATGTCTTTCCCAAAGTGTTAAATTTCAAGGAACTAACATTTTCTGAGGAATGTCCTAATTCCATATAATTTAATCACTCTGCATCACAATGCCTGTGCTGTGATCTTTACCTCAGCAGATACATGTGTGAAAATATATTTATCCGGACAACTGTTTAATGGTTCAAAGCCTGAAAAAGCTGTTACATATATTACTTTAGCTAAAGGCTGCAATATATTTTCACTTCCATTTAAACCAGATTTGTTTTTTAATGCTGTCTTTAACCGTTTTTCCCCTGCTCAAAGACAAACCCCAGGTCGGTTCTGCCAGCTTTTGACACAATTCAAATGTACACAGGGTAAAATCCTATTTGGATTCAGAGCTAATAGGAAATGAAGTTGAAAAACTTGGGAATCCTTTATTGTATTTTTCAGCCTCCTTGGGTTGCTTTTGTGAGATAATACACTGCAGATTTCCTAATGAAATTTCTGCCGATATAAGTTCTTGGCATACTGAGGATAAAATTAGCTCAGAGACGCAATATTGGCAAAGAATTAAAAAAAATGGAAGGCTGAGTAAAATTCTGCCTTCAGTTATCCTCAGGCATTCCTGAGGGGACTTTGTGCAACTGCCAACAATAAATGAGGACTAAATTTCACATATTTTATATATGTGATGAGAATTTAATTTATGTACTGTATGTGAAGAATATATATGTTAAGTATGTGAAAGTCATGCATGGGGTAGTCAGAAATATAATAACTATTTCAAACAGGATTGTCTTATTTGCTAACCTGGACTTGAATATGTACTCTTGTTTTTTCCTTCTTCAAGGTTAGAGAGTACTCAAAAAAGATTGAACTGTATCAGCAGCAAATCCTTAACCTAACCATCAGAGTGCAGCATATGGAGAAGAGCAGTATATCCTACACAGAGCTGGACTTCCAGTTACTGAAAGTAGAAATCAATGACCTGGAGAGACTGGTCACCCAGCTGAAATTCAGCCTTGTTGGAAGCAATGTCATCGTTGAGCAAATATATTTGGAGGTATTCCCAAAGTCTTAATTAGCTACAGAGAGTTCAAATACACAGATAGTCTATTCTCTCTTCAATGTTTGGATTGAAGAAATGTAGCCTGTCTCTACTGCAGCCAGTGGAATTATTTTAGCAGTTCATCAGCATAAATGAAAAGAAAACTTGACCTTAAATGTATTAACAGCTTTTTCCTTGATACAGAGCATAAAAAAGGAAAGAAAACCCAAAGCAAATGGAGAACTCTTTACTTTTTACCAAATATCTGCTTGGAAATTAACAGTTTTGCATAGCGTTAAGCACACAAGCTGATTATATTATTATAATAAATATTAATTTATAGACCCCCATGCTTGAAAGCCTCTGTGCTTTAGCATAGATAATTAAAAAATTAGCTTCTGGTTGCTAGGGCAGTGACCCAATCAGTATGAAATCAAGAAATGGGAAAGACTATCACCTTCCCAGCAGACTGTAAATCACATTTTCAAAATTATAGTTAATCACTCACCTAGAGAGTATAATTACTTTAGATGGAAAGTGAAATATCATTTAGTCCATTGTCCTCTATATCATCAAGTGGGTGATAGAGGATGTTACTTATCTTTGCAAATAGAATTCTAGGTACTTTTGTAAGGCTGGAATAAGTACATTTTACATGTACTAGCTAGTACTTCCTAAGATTTACTGGATACTTTTATACATACTATAAAAATAACACTATATTTTTGCATTATGTTATACAGCTGAGAGTCAAAGCATTTCTTCATGGTCACAGACATCTGCTGGAACTATAAAGTTCAGGCTAGAAGGATAAAGCCTATTTTTGAGGGTATTTCTTAAAAACTGTTCTATAACATAGTCTGTGTTATGATCAGCACTGCTTGAAAATGTCTATAAAATGAAGTCAACAGAAATTTAAATTTATTCTTTAATTTTTCTTTCTTTAGATCACAAATCTGACTATACTGGTAAATGAACTAGAATCACTGGACAAAAACAATATCCTTGCAATTCGTCAACAAATTGTGGATCTGCAGAAACGACTGAAAGAATGTGAAGAGGGAACAAACAAAACTACAGTACCCCCTTATTTCCCACCAGGTAAGCATTTCTGTTGCATATCAGATAAGAAACAACATAACACATGGGTAGAATAGTAAATGTAGAGATTTCCCTTTGTTAATATTAAATACAGTTGTAATGATACTACTTAGCTCTTGAAAAATTGAGCAGACAGCTCCTAATGTTTCATCAATGGGTTCAAAAGGAAGGTAAAGGCAGGAAACAAACTCCTCCAGACACAGTACCTATTTTCAACTGGAAAAAGTTGTCATCTTCTTCTCACCTGCAGTGCGCAAATCAAATCTCTAAACCCTCTTCTCTTTCTCAAAATAATTACTTTTTGTTTTGTCTTATTTTTGTGGGAAACTGTTTTATTCTGAACAGATTTGATTTTTAGTTGCTCCTGGGAGTGTGACTGTGTCATGGCAATTTTGTTCTAATGTTGCTTTGGGAATGTCTGAGCAACAGTTGATTACTAAAGCTGCTGATACTCAAGCTCCAGAAGGTAGCTTTGCATGAAGATTATTTTTGCTTCACAATCTTTCGAAAAGATTTTTCTAAACCAGAAGGTCAAGAGACCTGGGGGGGAATTCTGGTCTCAGCAAATAAGTGGGAGCTTTGTTACTGTTTTCTGCTGAACTAGGATTTTATAATTTTCTTAACTAATGAAGGTTATGTTTGGGGCTAAGATCAGTGATTCCAGAGTGCAGCTCATATTAAAGTATCAACAGTTACGGGTCATGTGGCCATTAGTTTACAACTGGAATAATTTTTGTCTTGACATGG
The DNA here is from genome assembly GCA_039877255.1 of Loriculus beryllinus. NCBI lineage: Eukaryota > Metazoa > Chordata > Aves > Psittaciformes > Psittacidae > Loriculus > Loriculus beryllinus. The sequence goes on from JBCJKH010057883.1 coordinate 11,472, forward strand.
TATTCAGTTTGAAAAATCACATTGTGAGTGAGTTGTAGTCTGAGAAGTTTTCAGAGTCAGATATGATACACTGGAGCAGACCACAAAACGCTGGTGTAGGTATGCCAGGTCAAGCATCCCACTTGCTAACAGATAGAAGGATTTATTAAACTGTGTTGATCCCATGAGTGTTGCATACACAGGGAGTTCCTTTTGACAGAATATTGCAAGAGAGAAAGTGCTCTGTTGTGTACAATACCCAGGGGAAGGATCCTGCTTTTTCTCATAAGCTGGTTAGCCATCAGCTAGAGTTGCCCATAGAAAACAAGGAGTAGTGCTTGCAAGAAATGCAGATTTACACCTACTGGCATTTACCTCTTATGACCCTGGGGCCAGCTAGTTCTGACACCTAGTTGGAAAGGTGAGAGACAGAAACACAAACTTTGTTTAGGGTCAGCAACCTTTCCTATTGCGATCTCCTAAGGGTTTCACAGCAATGTAGGCAGCTGTTGAACTTCTCTGCAGGATGCATGAATAGCACCTTGTCTGGGCATCAGGCAGGAGAAAAAGCTGAAACAAACACCTGCTTTGCAAAATCTCAAGGTGCTTCTCTGCTCCTTATGGAAGGACTTAAAATATTCCAGTGAAAAAAAAAAAAAACCCAAAACAACAAACCCCAGTATTTTAAAAGGATTTGGGATAGCATCTCATTGATTTACTGAGTGTGACAGTGTGTGGAAAGAAATAATATCTTTCTCTTCAAGACTACACCAAGCCCTTGTTTCAGTGGGAAAATAGTGAACTCTGGAACAAGAATACAGTGTCCTTCCCTGAGTGGTGGAGAAAGGGGCTGCTTTTAAACCTGGGTGGTTGGCATGAGCATCTGTAAGACACAGGAACTTTCATGGAATGGGAAAGGGAGTTCTAGGCTTCACAGTGCAGATTCATGCAAGGGTAGGCAAGTCACGTCTAGAGCAGGATGGGTAAATGTAACTGCATCAGATTGTGGCTGTACTAGGATTATTTAGCATTCTTTCTCAGGCCATGGTGGGGAGGTGGATAGAGTTTATCTGGGACCATATTCTTGACCTTTGTGCCAGCTAGCCCAGGCACCTTTGCACGTTTCTGCATTATGTGAAAAATACAGAGCAGAAAATAACCTAGAAGACCAAAACCCTTGGTGGTATGAACAATGTTATGTAGGCTCAGATCCCTGTTAATCCACATAAAACTGGTGTATCCTGACTTTATGTGCCTGGTGGGGGAAAAACATTCTCTGGGCAAACAACTTTATAGAGCAGTTATGTGTCCTCCAAACTGTATCTGAAAACAAGAAGATGTAGTACAATGTTATTGCCTGGGGACATGGAGCAAGTAAGTGAGAGAGCTGCATTTTCTAGATGGCCATTTTGGAGGCTTTGCATGGATGCTCACACCCAGGCCTCCAAAGCTCTCTAGCACTCATTTATGTGTATGAACACAATTTCCATACATTTTGTCTGCAAGCTTGAATGCCTTGAATGCCTGCCAAACCATTTGGCCTTGCCCTGCTTTTAGTTCATATTATATTTATAATGTTTGTATTAAACTGACTCTTTGTCCTGTTTTCTGGACGTTTTTTTTTCTCCTTCATCCTCTCTCCTGCATATTTTGGGTAGGCAACATGAACTAGAGAGATCTTGGCTAATCCCCAAGCTGTCTAAGACCATGAGTCTAAAGGCAAGTTTAATTAAAGTTTCTTGCTTCTCAGTGCTGTAGTATGCAGCCCTCTGATTCTGTCCCTCAAGGCCTTTGCTGCGGTATTTCTCAGAGTGAGCAGGCCTATTCTTAAACAACATAGCAGAAAGAGATCACTGATGTCCATTTACCTTACTCTCTGACTGAACAGGTGGGGGTTTGAGTGTCTGAGATAGGGCTCAGTAAATGCAGAGTTAATTATCCTCATCATCATCGCTGGTTTTCCTGTTGCAGCAGTTTCTGGCATCTTCACACCACTCCAAGGGGAAGAAATATTTATCCGTTTGTTTTTCTTTTGTGCTATTCTCATCAGAGCAAGTGTAGAGAGGAAAGACCCCAGGATGGTTCTTTGAGGACTCTGCAGCAGATTCTTTGTCATATCTCACTGAAATGATCTGAAAGAGGCAGCAGGGAGAAGTGAGTCAGATGAAACTCTCAAAGGCAAAAAAAGAAAGAAAGGAAAAAAAGAGCAAACCTGTTTTTTCCTTCCCCCCTCCAGCTCTTATACGTTTAGGAATTAAGGATTTCAAGTTACTGGTGAATAGGTCTCAGCAGGAGGAAGACCTGGTGTAACCCAATGCTGAAACTCAAGCAGTCCTGTTGGAGTTGTATATTGATTTCACTTTTACCTTACATTTTACCTCCTATGTACTCAAGATGTCTATGATTTTTTAGTGTTTTGGGTTGTGTTTTGAAATAAGTATGTCCATACACAAAGAGAGAGGCATGCCTGAAGGAACCTGAGAGGAGCTCACCAGTGCCTCCTCTCCAGGTCTGTCTGGATTGCCCCTGGAGACACATGCATTCCTCAATTGGCAATGTAGGGAGCTTAGCTGAGGCACCTGAACATTTTTTTGGCTGAAAGTAATTCAGGTGGACTCCAGCCTTCTACCTCGTCCCCTGTTAGACGCTGACAGCATAAGTCTTCCCACCAGCTGTCAGCCTGTGTCTGTGTCCTGTGATACTGGTGGAGACAGAGGTGCCTGCATGGGTCTTCCTGTGTCAGTGAGACAGTAGGAGCCACATGAGTCTTTGCCAAACCAGCTCTGTCTCCTATGTCTCAAGTGGTAGTAAGGCCGGTAACAGCTCACACATCTGGATGCAGTGGTTTGTCCGATGGGAGAGGAGAGTACGCATACGGTGCTTGGGAGCATGTCCGAGAGTGCAGCACCAGCCTGCTCCTGGTCTCTGTGGCCTTCGTGGGAGTGGGTCCCACCTTGTCTTGTGCTCTTCAGCTGCATAAATGAACTGTGGTCCCTTCTATTCTGTGATCAGATGAAGCTGCTTGCTTTGTGGAAGCTGCTAGAGTTTGTTTAGCACTTTCATTGTGAGTTGTGCGTGCTTCCAAGTGAAGTGGGTGAAGCAAGACCTGATGGGATGCTGAGTTCTGCAGCCCATTAGCCGAGGAAGTCAGGCTCCCTGCAGTCCTGATAAGTAAATGCCAGCTTTTTTCTGATGAATAAGAAGGATTAGGAAAAAACTGAGCTGAGATACTGGTTCTTTATGTAAGGAGCAGTATGTGTGTTTGTACCTATGTTAGTCCTCCTCTCACCTATTTGCTACATAAACATGAAATAAAGGTAGGCAAAAATACTAGGACTTCATTTATCAGTGGCCCAGTGTGGTGATTTAAGCCCAGCCGGTAACCCAAAACCATGCAGCCACTCGCTCAATCTCCCCCCCTTTTCCTTCCCCACCCCAGCTCCAGGAGAGATGGGGAGGAGAATTGAAAGAACATAACCCCCACAGGTTGAGATAAGAACAGTCCAGTAACTAAGGTATAACACAAATCACTACTGCTGCCACCAATAATAATAATGATAAAGGAAATAACAAGGAAGAGAATACAACTGCTCACCACCCGCTGACCAATACCCAGCCCGACCTGAGCAGAGATCTAGCCCTTCCAGGTAACTGCCCCCAGTTTATATACTGGGCATGACGTGCTGTGGTATGGAATACCTCTGTGTCTAGTTTGGGTCAGATGTCCTGTCTCTGCTTCCTCCCAGCTTCCCCTCCTCCCTGGCAGAGCATGAGACTCAGAAAGTCCTTGGTCAGGACTAAGGACTTTTCATTCTGCTAAGAAGGAGAAAAATGACTGCTACTACTGAACCCAGGACATCCAGAACAATGGATAAAAAAGTTAAAACCTTAAAAGTTTGAATAATGCAGATGGATTTATTTCAAGTGCCTTCTAATATTTACAAAATTACATGACACTTTGTTTCCTTTGTGCGTTCTTTTTTCCCACAAGATCCAGACAGGGAGGCAAGTTTAGATTAAATAAACAGCAATGAATTCTTCCGAACCTGTGCTGAAGACAGATCACCCCCTGACTACCACAGAGTTTTTTGGTAAAAAAATAAAAATTCTGGGAAGAGTTTTCAAGGAAATCAAAATCAAGCACATACTCTATAGAAACCACAGACGATTTTTGATGTCATTAAAACTGAACATGCTTCTAACTTTATTTTAATAATTCATTGTTTCATAAATAAAAACCAAACAAGTGTTCAGCAGAGAGATCTCTTTAAGGGAAGAAATAATAATTTATTATTTCTTTTGTAAAAAAGGTCTCTCTGCTGAGCACACTTTTTTTTTATTTATGAAACAATGTATGAATTATTAAAATAAATCTGGAATTGTGTTCTGCTTAATGACATGAAAAATTATTTGAGGTCGCATATAGATGAGCTTAGCAGTGCTTCACTACCTGCAAGCTTTGGTGTTATATTTTTCTAAACAAATCAAGAGTTTTAGAGCATTTAATAACCATTTAATTCTGGAATAAGTTTATTGTGATTTAAACACAATAAGATATTCAATATGTCACCAGCTTGAAAGAAACCCTCATGCCGGAGGTAACAATATATAATAGAGATATAAGAAAAAAACAGTTCAAATTGATTAATGGAGTTGGCAGGCTGCAAGCCACTTTGCGCTGTCTGCCTTAGCTTTCTTCCTTTGCATGAGCTGAGGTACAAGCACCTCCAAACATTGGTATCTGTGCCAAGGGCTGGGGCCATGTTACTAGACATGCTAAATGCCATTTCCAGAGATACAGTCGGGCTAGCTGTACAGCAGTGCCTTTCTTGTGTGCTATATTTGGAAATGAGGTTTCTGCTCCAGGGCCTTGTCATTTGTAAAGCACTTAAGTGCATGCTTAAATGCTTATCTGCTTCAAGCCAGGAATGCTGATTTGCATTTGATTCTTGGTGGTACGGAATTAAGCAGCGTTCAAGGAAGGTCATCCTACATTTCACATTCCACATTCCACAAGAATCCCAGGACACAAAAGGGGCCGAGAGGAGAGACAAGCTTGTTCGCAACTCATGTCATCGATGCAGAGCTGCTCCCATGCACACTACTGAACCCAAAGAAGTTGACAATGTGGCCTGGGGACACAGGGTTTTAGCTCAGCCATAGTGATTTAGTATAAAGTTGCCATCCAGCTTCCTCATAGATGTTGAGAGGAGGCTGCAGGTGAATCATATGTCCCCCATGTCACTAGTGCAAGATGGCACAAAACTATGAGTGGTGAAGGTGTTCTGTAATAGGAGAAAAACACTATGTTTTGAGAAGAGAGGAGACATGGAGAGTGTCACTGCGCAAATGGACTTTACACATTGGCACAAATGTTACCCTTTTACTTGGACCTTTCCAACATTCAGACCAGAGTTTTCCTTGACCCTGGGCAAAGCAGATCAGAAAAACATTTTTCTCCTTTTGCAGCAGCCCATTTTTCACCTTGTTCCTGTCTTTTTCCAAGAATAATTCAGATTGGTCTGTGCCCGCATTTCCCTCTATCTTTGGGATAGATTAGGATACTTTTGAAAACAAGATGCCTCCTAGGCTTTTCTTGACAGCGGCTTTAAGAGTTTTCAATTCAGATAAGTATTGTCTGGCTTTGCTTAGGGATAGCCAGTTTGAGGGCAATCTCTCAAAGGGATTCCCCCTTAAGACCTAAAGGTGAATACTCTCTCTGTTACTTTTCTTTCTGATTTGTGCTAAGACATAGGTCATTTATATGCTAGATGTCCCTTCATATGACTGAACTTATGAACAGTCACTCTTTTCATACAGGCTGTAAGCAGTCATTCTTACATGCAAAATATTAAATTCTCAAAAGATAAGTTTGATTTTCATCGTTGGTGCCATAGAGGGTGGTGTATGGAGTTACTTGGCTGAGGGAACATCACGTAGTTGTGGCCATTAGTTTACCCATTACTTGGCATGTGAGCCTTGGGTCTAGTGGCTAGAGCACCTCACTGAATTGGGAAATA